>CM038707.1:50918692-50953692 GCA_021613375.1 Megaleporinus macrocephalus | reverse complement strand
CCTCTCAGAGCAACGAGACACAGACACACTTGAAAATGCCACCAGCAGAATTCATTTATCACGTTTTAATGGAGTAACACCTTCCAAAAGCCCGGGAATAATGAGCCCTTCACATCAGATCAGAGAGATTTATTAGAATCCGTCTCCGCGGCGCAGAGCGCGTCCACGCCGCCGTCACTTCTGTACGCACTGCTTAAGATTCTGAACGAGGAAACCACCACAGTCAGGAGTTACACAGCGCTGCAGAAGATCAGCTCCTGATTCTAAAGCTTAACAGTATTAACAGCTCTTTACTGTAAGCTTCTGCTCTACACACGCTTGTCAGGACAAATGATATTAATGTACTTAAATACTTATTAAAGCTTATATATTTACAGATTACGATTAAAGAAAGCTAAAGTAGTCTTCAGGACAGATGCCGTCTGTTAGAATAATATTTTATAAACATTTATGTGTTTTATTTTTAGATCTAGACTAAAAGCCTGCATGTTCAGTGGAGCGTTTGGTAATTAGTGTGTGTGTTAGGTAAGAGGAGCAGATCTGGGATCAGTGAGAGAGAGTGTTATGGTGAACTGAGAATGATGGTGCTGCCGTCCCCCCACTCTCACACACTCACTCAGGGTTGTTGACGGTGGAGCAGAGGGGCACGGACATCTCAGTTAGAATGACTGAACAACTGCCCATCCTGTGTGGTCTGATACTGAACAACTGCCCATCCTGTGTGGTCTGATACTGAACAACTGCCCATCCTGTGTGGTCAGATACTGAACAACTGTCCATCCTGTGTGGTCTGATACTGAACAACTGTCCATCCTGTGTGGTCTGATAGTGAACAACTGCCCATCCTGTGTGGTCTGATACTGAACAACTGCCCATCCTGTGTGGTCTGATACTGAACAACTGCCCATCCTGTGTGGTCTGATACTGAACAACTGCCCATCCTGTGTGGTCTGATACTGAACAACTGTCCATCCTGTGTGGTCTGATACTGAACAACTGCCCATCCTGTGTGGTCTGATACTGAACAACTGTCCATCCTGTGTGGTCTGATACTGAACATACATGTACATACTTGACGCGTTATATGTGTACAATGTACATCTAATGTACATTTTCTGACCAATCAGATTGAACAATTGGTCCCATGATTCTCTCTCTCACAGTCACACACTCACCTCCAGCCAATCACAGGCATGTATCCAGAAGCTCCTCAGTGCTGATGAAGTTCACCTGTAGCTCATTACCTCTCTGTATATATACCTCTCTTTGGATGTGAGTAGTTGTTGTTTAGTAAACCCAGCAGGTGGTCTGTTGATTAGTCTGATCAGTGTTTTGATCAGATTAGTGTTTATTGGTTGCTCTGCTGCTCCTGTACTTGTCGTGTTTGACCTCATCCTTGCTTCATTCATGTACCTGTTCATGTGTTAGTGTGTGTTGTGCTGGTGTGAGTGGATCAGACACAGCAGTGCTGCTGCTGGAGTGTTTAAACACTGTCCACTCACTGTCCACTCTGTTAGACACTCCTACTACTTGCTGGTCCACCTTGTAGATGTAAAGTCAGAGACAGTAGCTCATCTGCTGCTGCACAGTTTGTGTTCCTCTAGTTCTTCATCAGTGGACACAGTACGCCGCCCACAGGACACTGCTGTCTGGATAGTTTTGGTTGGTGGATGATCCTCAGTCCAGCAGTGACATTGAGGTGTTTAATCGACTCACACCAGCACAACACACGCTAACATGCCACCACCACGTCAGTGTGACTGCAGTGCTGAGAATGACCCACCTCCCTAATAGTATCTGCTCTGTGGTGGTCCTGACCATTAAAGAACAGAGTAAAAGAGTATTCATTAAAAAAAAGCCCGCTGATAGTAGTGTGTGTGGTGTCAGTCTGTAGTGAAGGTGTGTTTTGGTGTGGCTACAATTCCACCTTAAATTTCTACAATTCCACCTTAAATTTCTAGAACGACACCTTAAATTTCTACAATTCCACCTTAAATTTCTAGAACGACAGCTTAAATTTCTACAAGACCATCTTAAATTTTAAATAATTCCTCCTTAAATTTCTGTGTGCGTGTGTGTGAGAGTTTGTGTGTGTATGTGTGTGCGTGTGTGTGTGCGCATGCGAATTTGTGTGTATATATGTGTATGTGTGTATATATGTGTTGTGTATATATGTGTGTGCGTGTGTGTGAGTTTGTGTGTGAGAGTAAATGTGTGTGTGTGTGTGAGAGTGTATGTGTGTGTATGTGTGTGAGTGTGCATGTGTGTGTATATGTGTCTGCTTGTTTGTGTGTGTGTGAGTGTGTGTGTGTGTGTGTGTGTATATGTGTGTGTGAGTGTGTGTGCGAGTGTTTGTGTGTGTGTGTGTGTGTGAGAGAGTGTATGTGTGGGTGTGTGTGTGTGTGGGTGTGAGAGTGTATGTGTGTGTGTGAGTGTATGTGTGTGTGTGCGCGTGTGAGTGTGTGTGAGTGTGCGAGTGTTTATGTGTGTGTGTATATGTGTGTGTGAGTGTGTGTATATGTGTATATGTGTGTGAGTGTGTGCGTGCGAGTGTTTGTGTGTGTGTGTGCGCGTGTGAGTGTGTGTGAGTGTGCGAGTGTTTGTGTGTGTGTGTATATATGTGTGTGTGAGTGTGTGTATATGTGTATATGTGTGTGTGAGTGTGTGAGTGTGTGTGTGTGTGTATGTGTGTGTGAGTGTGTGTACGAGTGTTTGTGTGTGTGTGTGTGTGTGAGAGAGTGTGTGTGTGTGTGTGAGAGTGTATGTGTGTGTGTATATGTGTGTGTGAGTGTGTGTATATGTGTGTGTGAGTGTGTGTGTATATGTGTGTGTGAGTGTGTGTATATGTGTATATGTGTGTGTGAGAGTGTATGTGTGGGTGTGTGCGTGTGCGTGTGTGTGAGTGTGTGTATATGTGTATATGTGTGTGTGAGTGTGTTTTAATTCATTCCTATGGGGGAGAAATTCCCTGGTATAACTCTGTGCTATACGATCTGCTGAATTTTGTGGTTCTAGCTCAAAAACTGTGGGACGAGTTAGTGATTATATTTCGTGAATAGATTAATAATAAGATTATGAAGAACAGTAAGTTGTCTCTTTCAAGCCAACTTAATAATAATAACAATAATAATAATAACAATAATAAAAGAGGATAATATACTATGAAGAACAATACAGCTGTTGCAATGCACCACCATAGTAAATCCGAATAACTGATTTCTCTTCTTTCCCTTCATCAGCTCATATTTACTAATGCAGTATTTATTTATTTTAATTATAAACAAACAAACCGACCCAATCAGACGGAATAGATCTGCTTCATCAAAGCGCTTTTAAGTGGCTAACCTGAAGTTTCCTGCACAGCAATCATAAATAAACACAATCAAAGAGGAACAGAGTCCCTACAAACAGGAACACAGCCGCACATCAAAGGCCGGCGTTGGTCGTGTGCTTGTGAGGCCGTGCGAGACGCTGAAGCTGCTTAATTGAGTCTGTCTGCTGTGATGGTGAGCTGATTAGATAAACTTAGCTGTGGCTTTAATTTCATTATCTTTAATTACTGCCGTCTTTTTCTTCTTCTGCTGAGGATTAATACACAGCAGTGAACACTGTTCAGTCACTCGTTCACGTCTCGGCAACATTTTTCACCAATGTTGGTTCATTTGCTTATAATGTGGTTGTGGTAGTTACCTGTAGAACCTGCCTACACTATCACTGATATACATACTCATTATGTAGAACCTGCCTACACTAGAACTCATATTCACACTCATTTATCTAAAACCTACTTACACGAACCTGCTCATACAACCTTTCAGTCACACTCAGTTATTTAGAACACTACTGCTCATATTCAAACTCACTTATCTAGAACCTACTTACATGACCACTCAAATTCACACTTTGTCTAGAACCTGTTACTACAACTACTCATATTCACACTCGGTTATTTAGAACATGCCTACACTACCACTCATAGAACCTGCAGAAGGACCAGAGTGATATTGTTCTGGTTCCACTCATAAATCAAAACATGGTTGGTTTATTAACCCTAACCAATGAGAGAGCTAGATCAGCTGTACCTGCCTACATACCACAGAGAGAACATGTTGTTATTTCCCAGAAACCATTGGAACTTCTCTGAAGACCTAGAAGACCCTGAATGTTCCTGTGTGGAAAAATATACACAGCAGTCTGTCACAGCAGAACAGGATAACGAAGCAAATATACATCACATCTGAAGAACATCCACAGCTCCAAAGTCCAGTCCGAGCTGAAATATTTCAGATCTGACCATCCAGGTCACCACCAAGCAGAGGTCCATCGAGGACATCAGCTCCAGCGACATCACAGCGGCAATAACACCAAAGCACCAAATGTCAGCCTCAATCCCGAAAACATATCAGTACTGAGGTCAGTAAAGATCTCACTAAACTCCAAACCTAAATTAGATCTGCGAGAACATCAGTTCATCTCGGAGAACATTATTGATTGACATGCAGAGCGGCAGTGCGAGATACTGTAAGAAATACAGATGGATGGTTATGAAGGACGGAGCGAGCAGATCTTATCCTGTTAGCATTTTTCTCCCAGTATTATTTCACAGTCCAGAGCAGAGAGTCAGACGGGGACGTTCCACAGCAGATACAGAGAAACGAAGAGGCCTTCAGGGACAAGTGTTATATAGAACCATACGACTGGAATGATTAACTCAGTTTATATACAATACCTACATTTACAGTTATACATTCAACCTAATGAGAAACTGTGACTCAGTTTATATACAATACCTACATTTAGAGTTATACATTCAACCTAATGAGAAACTGTAACTCAGTTTATATACAATACCTACATTTAGAGTTATACATTCTACATAATGAGAAACTGTAACTCAGTTTATATACAATACCTACATTTAGAGTTATACATTCAACGTAATGAGAAACTGTAGACTATACTATACTCTATAACCCTCTACGCTATAAACTTTCCACTATACACGACAACCCACTACACTGTACACTTTAAACTATGCATTATAACCCACTACTCTAAACATTTTCCACTATACACTATAACCCACTACAATATACCGACCACACTATACACTATAACCCTCTACACTATACCAACCACACTATACACTATAACCTACTACACTATACAAACTACACTATACACTATAACCCACTACACTATACCAACCATACTATACAGTATAACCCACTACACTATAACAACCACACTATACACTATAACCCACTACACTATACCAACCAAACTATACACGTTAACCCACTACACTATACCAACCACACTATACACTATAACCTACTACACTATACCAACCACACTATACACTATAACACACTACACTATACCAACCACACTATACACTTTAACCTACTACACTATACCAACCACACTATACACTATAACCTACTACACTATACCAACCACACTATACACTATAACCCACTACACTATACCAACCACACTATACACTATAACCCACTACACTATACCAACCACACTATACACTATAACCCACTACACTATACCAACCATACTATACAATATAACACACTACACTATACCAACCACACTATACACTTTAACCTACTACACTATACCAACCACACTATACACTATAACCCACTAAACTATACCAACCACACTATACACTTTAACCTACTACACTATACCAACCACACTATACACTATAACCCACTACACTATACCAACCACACTATACACTATAACCCACTACACTATATCAACCACACTATACACTATACACTTTAACCTACTACACTATACCAACCACACTATACACTATAACCCACTACACTATACCAACCATACTATACACTATAACCCACTACACTATACCAACTACACTATACACTTTAACCTACTATACTATACCAACCACACTATACACTATAACCTACTACACTATACCAACCATACTATACAATATAACACACTACACTATACCAACCACACTATACACTATAACCCACTACACTATACCAACCACACTATACACTTTAACCTACTACACTATACCAACCACACTATACACTATAACCTACTACACTATACCAACCATACTATACACTAAAACCCACTACACTATACCAACCACACTATACACTATAACCCACTACACTATACCAACCACACTATACACTATAAACTTTAACCTACTACACTATACCAACCACACTATACACTATAACCTACTACACTATACCAACCATACTATATAATATAACACACTACACTATACCAACCACACTATACACTATAACCCACTACACTATACCAACCATACTATACACTATAACCCACTACACTATACCAACCACAATATACACTTTAACCTACTACACTATAACAACCACACTATACACTATAACCTACTACACTATACCAACCATACTATACACTATAACCCACTACACTATACCAACCACACTATACACTATAACCCACTACACTATACCAACTACACTATACACTATAACCCACTACACTATACCAACCACACTATACACTATAACCTACTACACTATACCAACCACACTATACACTATAACCCACTAGACTGTACCAACCACACTATACACTATAACACACTACACTATACCCACCACACTATACACTGTAACCCACTACACTATACCAACCGCACTATAAACTTTAACCTACTACACTATACCAACCACACTATACACTATAACCCACGACACTGTACCAACCACACTATACACTATTACACACTACACTGTACCAACTACACTATACACTATAAACTACTACACTACACCAACCACACTATACACTATAACCCACTACACTATACCAACCACACTATACACTATAAACTACTACTCTACACCAACCACACTATACACTATAACCCACTACACTATACCAACCACACTATACACTATAACACACTACACTCTACCAACCACACTATACACTATAACCCACTACACTATATCAACCACACTATACACTATACACTATAACCTACTACACTATACCAACCACACTATACACTATAACCCACTACACTATATCAACCACACTATACACTATACACTATAACCTACTACACTATACCAACCACTCTATACACTTTAACCTACTACACTATACCAACCACACTATACACTATAACCCACTACACTATACCAACCACATTATACACTATAACCTACTACACTATACGAACCATACTATACAATATAACACACGACACTGTACCAACCACACTATACACTATAACCTACTACACTATACCAACCATACTATACACTATAACACACTACACTATACCAACCACACTATACACTTTAACCTACTATACTATACCAACCACACTATACACTATAACCTACTACACTATACCAACCACACTATACACTATAACCCACTACACTATACCAACCACACTATACACTATAATCCACTACACTATACCAACCACACTATACACTATAACCCACTACACTATACCAACCATACTATACAATATAACACACTACACTATACCAACCACACTATACACTTTAACCAACTACACTATACCAACCACACTATACACTATAACCCACTAAAGTATACCAACCACACTATACACTTTAACCTACTACACTATACCAACCACACTATACACTATAACCCACTACACTATACCAACCACACTATACACTATAACCCACTACACTATATCAACCACAATATACAGTATACACTTTAACCTACTACACTATACCAACCACACTATACACTTTAACCTACTACACTGTACCAACCACACTATACACTATAACCCACTACACTGTACCAACCACACTATACACTATAACCTACTACACTATACCAACCACACTATACACTATAACCCACTACACTATACGAACCATACTATACACTATAACCCACTACACTATACCAACTACACTATACACTTTAACCTACTATACTATACCAACCACACTATACACTATAACCTACTACACTATACCAACCATACTATACAATATAACACACTACACTATACCAACCACACTATACACTATAACCCACTACACTATACCAACCACACTATACACTTTAACCTACTACACTATACCAACCACACTATACACTATAACCTACTACACTATACCAACCATACTATACACTAAAACCCACTACACTATACCAACCACACTATACACTATAACCCACTACACTATACCAACCACACTATACACTATAAACTTTAACCTACTACACTATACCAACCACACTATACACTATAACCTACTACACTATACCAACCATACTATACAATATAACACACTACACTATACCAACCACACTATACACTATAACCCACTACACTATACCAACCACACTATACACTATAACCTACTACACTGTACCAACCACACTATACACTATAACCCACTACACTATACCAACCACACTATACACTATAACCCACTACACTGTACCAACCACACTATACACTATAACCTACTACACTATACCAACCATACTATACAATATAACACACTACACTATACCAACCACACTATACACTATAACCCACTACACTATACCAACCACACTATACACTATAACCCACTACACTATACCAACCATACTATACACTATAACCCACTACACTATACCAACCACACTATACACTTTAACCCACTACACTATACCAACCACACTATACACTATAACCCACTACACTATACCAACCACACTATACACTATAACCCACTACACTATATCAACCACACTATACACTATACACTTTAACCTACTACACTATACCAACCACACTATACACTTCAACCTACTACACTGTACCAACCACACTATACACTATAACCCACTACACTATACCAACTACACTATACACTTTAACCTACTATACTATACCAACCACACTATACACTATAACCTACTACACTATACCAACCATACTATACAATATAACACACTACACTATACCAACCACACTATACACTATAACCCACTACACTATACCAACCACACTATACACTTTAACCTACTACACTATACCAACCACACTATACACTATAACCTACTACACTATACCAACCATACTATACACTAAAACCCACTACACTATACCAACCACACTATACACTATAACCCACTACACTATACCAACCACACTATACACTATAAACTTTAACCTACTACACTATACCAACCACAGTATACACTATAACCTACTACACTATACCAACCATACTATACGATATAACACACTACACTATACCAACCACACTATACACTATAACCCACTACACTATACCAAACATACTATACACTATAACCCACTACACTGTACCAACCACACTATACACTATAACCCACTACACTATACCAACCACACTATACACTATAACCCACTACACTGTACCAACCACACTATACACTATAACCTACTACACTATACCAACCATACTATACAATATAACACACTACACTATACCAACCACACTATACACTATAACCCACTACACTATACCAACCACACTATACACTATAACCCACTACACTATACCAACCATACTATACACTATAACCCACTACACTATACCAACCACACTATACACTATAACCCACTACACTATATCAACCACACTATACACTATACACTTTAACCTACTACACTATACCAACCACACTATACACTTCAACCTACTACACTGTACCAACCACACTATACACTATAACCCACTACACTGTACCAACCACACTATACACTATAACCTACTACACTATACCAACCACACTATACACTATAACCCACTACACTATACCAACCACACTATACACTATAACCCACTACACTATACCAACTACACTATACACTTTAACCTACTATACTATACCAACCACACTATACACTATAACCTACTACACTATACCAACCATACTATACAATATAACACACTACACTATACCAACCACACTATACACTATAACCCACTACACTATACCAACCACACTATACACTTTAACCTACTACACTATACCAACCACACTATACACTATAACCTACTACACTATACCAACCATACTATACACTAAAACCCACTACACTATACCAACCACACTATACACTATAACCCACTACACTATACCAACCACACTATACACTATAAACTTTAACCTACTACACTATACCAACCACACTATACACTATAACCTACTACACTATACCAACCATACTATACAATATAACACACTACACTATACCAACCACACTATACACTATAACCCACTACACTATACCAACCATACTATACACTATAACCCAATACACTATACCAACCACACTATACACTATAACCCACTACACTATACCAACCACACTATACACTATAACCCACTACACTGTACCAACCACACTATACACTATAACACACTACACTATACCAACCACACTATACACTATAACCCACTACACTGTACCAACCACACTATACACTATAACCTACTACACTATACCAACCATACTATACAATATAACACACTACACTATACCAACCACACTATACACTATAACCCACTACACTATACCAACCACACTATACACTATAACCCACTACACTATACCAACCATAATATACACTATAACCCACTACACTATACCAACCACACTATACACTATAACCCACTACACTATACCAACCATACTATACAATATAACACACTACACTATACCAACCACAATATACACTTTAACCTACTACACTATAACAACCACACTATACACTATAACCTACTACACTATACCAACCATACTATACACTATAACCCACTACACTATACCAATCACACTATACACTATAACCCACTACACTATACCAACCATACTATACAATATAACACACTACACTATACCAACCACAATATACACTTTAACCTACTACACTATAACAACGACACTATACACTATAACCTACTACACTATACCAACCATACTATACACTATAACCCACGCCACTGTACCAACCACACTATACACTATTACACACTACACAGTACCAACTACACTATACACTATAAACTACTACACTACACCAACCACACTATACACTATAACCCACTACACTATACCAACCACACTATACACTATAACACACTACACTCTACCAACCACACTATACACTATAACCCACTACACTATACCAACCACACTATACACTATAACACACTACACTATACCAACCTTACTATACACTATAACCCACTACACTATATCAACCACACTATACACTATACACTATAACCTACTACACTATACCAACCACTCTATACACTTTAACCTACTACACTATACCAACCACACTATACACTATAACCCACTACACTATACCAACGACATTATACACTATAACCCACTACACTATACGAACCATACTATACAATATAACACACTACACTGTACCAACCACACTATACACTATAATCTACTACACTATACCAACCATACTATACACTATAACCTACTACACTATACCAACCACACTATACACTATAAGCCACTACACTATACCAACTACACGATACACTATAACCCACAACACTATACCAACCACACGATACACTATAACCCACTACACTATACCAACCACACTATACACTATAACCTACTACACTATCCCAACCATACTATACAATATAACACACTACACTATACCAACCACACTATACACTATAACACACTACACTATACCAACCACACTATACACTTTAACCTACTACACTATACCAAACACACTATACTCTATAACCTACTACACTATACCAACCATACTATACACTAAAACCCACTACAATATACCAACCACACTATACACTATAACCCACTACACTGTACCAACCTCACTATACACTATAACCCACTACACTATATAACCACACTATACACTTTAACCTACTACACTATACCAACCACACTATACACTATAACCCACTACACTGTACCAACCACACTATACACTGTAACCCACTACACTATACCAACCACACTATACACTTTAACCTGCTACACTATACCAACCACACTATACACTATAACCCACTACACTATACACTATAACCCACTACACTATACCAACCACACTATACACTATAACCCACTACACTATACCAACCACACTATACACTATAACCCACTACACTATACCAACCACACTATACACTATAACCTACTACACTATACCAACCACACTATACACTATAACCCACTACACTATACACTATAACCCACTACACTATACCAACCACACTATACACTATAACCCACTACACTATACCAACCACACTATACACTATAAGCCACTACACTATACCAACCACACTATACACTATAACACACTACACTATACCAACCACACTATACACTATAACCCACTACACTATACCAACCACACTATACACTATAACCCACTACACTATACCAACCACACTATACACTATAAGCCACTACACTATACCAACCACACTATACACTATAACACACTACACTATACCAACCACACTATACACTATAACACACTACACTATACCAACCACACTATACACTATAACCTACTACACTATACCAACCACACTATACACTTTAACCTACTACACTATACCAACCACACTATACACTTTAACCTACTACACTATACCAACCACACTATACACTATAACCTACTACACTATACCAACCACACTATACACTATAACCTACTACACTGTACCAACCACACTATACACTTTAACCTACTACACTATACCAACCACACTATACACTTTAACCTACTACACTATACCAACCACACTATACACTTTAACCTACTACACTATACCAACCACACTATACACTTTAACCTACTACACTATACCAACCACACTATACCCTTTAACCTACTACACTATACCAACCACACTATACACTATAACCTACTACACTATACCAACCACACTATACACTATACACTATACACTATAACCCACTACACTATATCAACCACACTATACACTATACACTACAACCTACAACACCACATTACAATCTGCTACACTATACTGATGTATAGACGTGATGCTCAAAAGATCTTCTCAGCTTGCAGTACAATATGTTTCTAAATGAAGCTGCGTTTAAGGCAGATTGTGAAGTAATGTGTAAACGAGTGTAGCAGCGAGCGCCGCCGGCTAATCAAGCTGCAGAACTCAGAATAAATATCTCTGGTCTATGGAAGCTTCTTAAGCTGTCGGCGAGCAGACAGTTTAGAGGCAGCGCGAATGACCGGCATGATAATAGGGTGAGGGGAAAGATCTGGAATACATATTATGGACCATGAAGGAGGAATCTGTCATGAGCAGAAAGCATAAACACCTTCCTGCTCAAATCAAGCATGCGTGCCTTCATCTCAGGATGTTTTAGAATCTGGCCATGAACATGTAACGCTCCTCGCTGGCTCTCTGCTCTTCTTCAGAAGATTTAGCTGGTCATGTCTGGTTCCTGCTTGTGTATGGAGTGCCCTCAGGCTTCAGGGAGATGTCTCCAGGCCAAGGAGCTGCAGATGGTCTGAGATGAGAATGAGCATATGGCCGCTAAGTTAAAATAAGCGTGTTATCATGCTGTACGCGAAACAGCACTTCAGTATGGTGGTCAAGGGTTAGACGAGGTGAAGGCCTACTTGCCCACATAGGTCAGAATCAGAATTGTTTATTAGCCAAGAGTGTTCTGAGATAGACTCTAACAGCTTCTGTACTGATGCGGAGTGAATTATAAAGCGCCTCAAGCTGACCACTGGCCAGTATTTGCATATGTACTCTTTCATCAGGCTTAGAAGACCCGTTCTCTGGTCAACTGAACTTCCCTCAGTAAATGTCTTGACATAATTTGTGAACATAGTTTCATTATGTATCTAACGTTCTCCACTCATACAGTCCAAAACCTCCTTCACTCAATAAATGATATGCATTGTTGAAGACTAGCATGTTTTCCAGCATGTTCAAATCATGTTTTCCCTTAAAAATATACCCACACAAGAAATTTCAAGACTAGAATATGATTAAAACCAACTCAAAAATTAATATATATATATATATATATATATATATATATATATTAAAGCTTATCATACAGAGATGTAAAGAATCTCAATAGTCTATCCATCCATCATCATTGTCCACCACCGTACTAACCACTACACCACCGTACTAATCACTACACCACCATACTAACCACTACACCACCGTACTAATCACTACACCACCATACTAACCACTACACCACCGTACTAACCACTACACCACCATACTAACCACTACACCACCGTACTAACCACTACACCACCGTACTAACCACTACACCACCGTACTAATCACTACACCACCGTACTAACCACTACACCACCGTACTAACCACTACACCACCATACTAACCACTACACCACCGTACTAACCACTACACCACCATACTGACCACTACACCTCCGTACTAACCACTACACCACCATACTAACCACCATACTAACCACTACACCACCGTACTGACCACTACACCACCATACTGACCACTACACCACCATACTAACTACTACACCACCGTACTTACCACTACACCACCATACTAACCACTACACCACTATACTAACCACTACACCACCGTACTAACCACTACACCACTATACTAACCACTACACCACCATACTGACCACTACACCACCGTACTAACCACTACACCACCATACTAACCACTACACCACTAAAAAGTGGCTGTTCTACTCTTGGTTGTAGTTTACACCAGTATATAGAACTAAATAGATTCTAAAGATCTCTTGTGTTTTTGACCAATCTAAGGCTGTGTTCCTGTCCTGTAGACCAATCAGAGTATATATTTAGAACTCATGGCTCTGAGTAGAACCCTTGACAGTCTTGTTTAAGAATTTATTTTTCGTTTTTATTAGCAGCCATTAAAAATGAAGTCATGCTGCCTCTGGTCCCGCGTACCCCACGTGTTTAAAACGATTTTAAACTGAAGACAGAAGGTGAGCCGCTCTCGTCTGTAGCTCCGCCCGGTCCTGCTGAGTAAAGTGGTGTGGGAGTCGCTGACCGCGGACCCGGCAGGCTGTAGAGGTGCGTTTGAAAAGGGAACAGAAGAAATCCTCTCAGAGCCGCACTTTAGGGGAGGAGTTGGGCTTTAAAGCTGGAGGAGCTTAAACACCAGAAAACATCAAACACACTGAGACGAGAGGGAGTGCAGAGGAGCCGAGCGGCCAGCCCACTCAAACCGGCAGCTTCTGGAGCAGATGTTTTCAAAAATACCCAGAGAACAACCTGACCTGCGCCGAGAGTCCAGTCTGGAGTGGGCAGTTTATAAAATACAGGCATAAAGCAGAACCGGAGACTTAGTTAAAGTATTAACCCCTTAAAGTCTCAGGCCTGCTCCATCCTGTAGCAGTCTTTACACTGTACTCATACACAGTCCAGTCTGACCACCCCTCATATCTACTCTCACTGACCACTGTATCAGCTCCACTGACCAGACAGGAGCTCCACACACAGACTGTAGTTCATCTGATTCTCTGTCTCTGACTTTACATCTACAAGGTGGACCAGCAAGTAGTAGGAGTGTCTAATAGAGTGGACAGTGAGTGGACACACAGTGTTTGCTGGGGTCAGCCTAATGTCTGACAGATACCAGCTAATGGATGCAATGCAACTTATATAGCTGAGTAGTGGACGCCTGGACCACTGATGGCTAGTAGACCATAGCAGACCATGTGACTCGAACCTCAGTTGAACTACACACTGTTTATTTTTAGTAACGTTAATGGAACTGGAGCTTCATCTCCACAGGAGAGCGAGCAGGTCAGCGCTTATGAAAGTGTAGTTATCATGTGGGTCAGGTCCACCATGCTGTATGCGCTATCAGAGGATGAAAGAATAAATCTCAGGAACGCTGCTGGCTGGAGACATATCTCTATTTTTCCTCTGAGGGGCAGCATTCCTGTGAGGACCTCTCAGAAGGTCAGTCTTATACTGTGCTGTCGGTTTGGAGACTTGATGATCAATACTACACGGAATGTGTTCGGTGATTATTTATTTATTTCTTTGTGTTAAGAAAAGTTATGGACCAATTGTAGACCAATCATAGGCTGTTATTCTGACGTGCTGACCAATCAGAGGTGGCTGTCCTGACTTGTGGACCAATCAAAGGCTGTGTTCCTGACTTGTAGACCAGTCAGAGACTGTGTTCCTGAGTTGATGACCAATCAGAGACTGTGTTCCTGAGTTGATGACCAATCAGAGACTGTGTTCCTGACTTGTAGACCAGTCAGAGACTGTGTTTCTGACTTGTAGACCAATTTGAGACTGTGTTCCTCATTTGCTGACCAATCAGAAGCTTTGTTCCTGACTGGCTGACCAATCCGAGGCTGTGTTACTGAACTTTCGACCAATTAGAGGCTGTGTTCCTGCCTTGTAGACCAATTAGAGACCATGTTTCTGACTGGCAGACCAATCTGAGACTGTGTTCTTGACTTGCTGACCAATCAGAGGCTGTGTTTCTGACTGGCAGACCAATCAGAGACTGTGTTCCTGACTTGCTAACAAATCAGAGGCTTGTATTCCTGACTTGCTGACCAATCAGAGACTGTGTTCCTGACTTGCTAACCAATCAGAAGCTGTGTTCCTGACTTTCTGACCAATAAGAGACTGGGTTCCT
Source organism: Megaleporinus macrocephalus (assembly GCA_021613375.1). NCBI lineage: Eukaryota > Metazoa > Chordata > Actinopteri > Characiformes > Anostomidae > Megaleporinus > Megaleporinus macrocephalus. Next base: position 50,936,903 of record CM038707.1, on the reverse strand, counting down.
GACTGGCAGACCAATTAGAGACTGGGTTCCTGACTGGCAGACCAATCAGAGACTGTGTTCCTGACTTGCTGACCAATCAGAAGCTGTGTTCCTGACTGGCAGGCCAATTAGAGACTGAGTTCCTGACTGGCAGACCAATCAGAGAATGTGTTCTTGACTTTCTGACCAATAAGAGACTACGTTCCTGACTGGCAGACCAATCAAAGACTGTGTTCCTGACTTGCTGATAAATCAATGACCATGTTTTTGACCTGTCCCCCAATCAGAGACTGTACTCCTGACTTTGTTCACTAGTGTGTGTGTTCACTAGTGTGTGTGTGTATCTGATCCGAGTTAGTCTATCAGGTCCAGCAGTTCATATGTAGAAAAGGCCAACACAGCACATTTGACCTCTTTATTAATAATTTTTAATAAGATTATAAGATAACTGGTGATTAATTATTAAGGTGCTGATAGGATTAGTAAAGAAACACATTATAGACATACAGTGCAAGATCATGATGTTTGATTCACAAACAAATGTAAAACCATTATTTCACTTCAGTTACTACTTAATAAAACAATAATAAGCAGCCAGTTAATTATCAGTCGTTAACGAGCTAGCGAGAGTCCAGTGATTGGATGGATAATAATAGAGCAGTCAGTTACTATATAATGTTATAATATTTACAATGCAATATTATTATTATTATTATTATTACTACTACTCCTAATAATAATTATAATAGTAACAACAATAACAACACATTGTAATTTTTTTTTAAATCTTTAAGTACACAATACAGACTATTGTGGGTATTTTCTATTGTTAGTGTTGTTAGGTGGTTGCTAATATGTTGCTAGCTGGTTGCTTTGGTATTCCAAGTGGCTGTTAGATGGTTGCAGCAATACCTCTTTATGGTTAATAGGGCGTTGATAACAAATTTGTATAATCATAATATAAGTTTCCCATTTATTTAAACGTAGGCCCGGTGGGATCAGATAACAACAGACACGCAATAACATAATTCTCATGCAATTTATATGAATTTTCATTTTTATCTGCCAGATTTTAAAATATTACCACAAGTGTTCAGTCTGATCAGGGAACAGTGAGCTCACAAACAGTTTTTATATAATGCTCACAATACCATAGAAACAATGTAGCAAGAAACCACCTGAGATACCACGGCAACCTGCTAGCAACTTCCTAGCAACTACCACCCGGATTAGACTCACGGTTTTCGTGCAGCGATGCTAAAATATGATGGTTTTGTTTTTCTTCACTAATAAAACAAGCAGACGTGTGTCCTGGTGAGCACGTGCGATGTCCGTGTTGAGTCCCGGAGGTGAAGCCGTGAAGAGAAGGTGGTTCACGTTGTACAGACATCGTATCAGATCCTTTCAGAAACATCCAGTTAGATCCGGTACAGATGCTCCACAGGCCTAAACGTTTGAGGACTCGCTCCTCTGACTCCCATAATGCACTTCATTCCGTGCCTAATTAGTCTTTATGAAACGGCTACATCACTTATCTGTGTAGAATCTAATAGTGGTGGTCTAACCACAGGGGTCTAATTTATCTTCATAGCAGTAGACATCAGATTACATCAGATTACAGCGGCGGACGTTATGGAGAGCGGTTTGATACATCATTTCCTCCGTCGCTCTCGCGCTGTGAATGAAATCAGGCTGTACGCGCTGGACGTTCTGGGGGGATACGCTGAGGACCAGAGCAGCTCTGGCTTCATCATCTTCAGTCCAACTGTCCAGACTGGAAAACCACCGTCGTCTTAGTGAATCTCTCCGATAGAGAGCTACACAGCTGTTTGAAAGTTGGGCGTCCTTCTTCATGTTGTGAATTATTACATAAATACGACCAACATTTGATCAGATCTTCGTTTAAGCAGTAGCAATAGACAAAGAGAACCTAATAAAACTAAGAGCTAATCTAGTTTTTCATGCGTTTGTTAGACAAAGTGGTCCGATATTGAACATCTGTGTTGGAAAATGTATATCCCATTCGTGCCTGGTGTCCACGCTTGTGGACAGTTAATAATAGTTTAATTTAAAGCATATGAAATGCATTTCACCCTCCAAACAACTAGATGGCAGAATCATAGGTCTCACTGCTCCAGTGTAACTGTAAGGATTCAGACTCAAGAGGGGTTACACGATCCATACGCAGGGTTTATTAACAGAGCAGTGACAAAAGTAAACAAAAACAGTCCACCGGCTCGCTAGCGTGAGGAGTCCGAGGGGAGTGAGCAGTGGGCCTGGAGCAGGCTGAGAGGTGATCCCTTTGGGCGGCTGGGTTGTGGCACAGGGCCGCTGATGTCCACTGCTGCTCTTGGGTCACCGTTTATGTTATAGTTTATTATATGTTGTGTAGATGTATAGCTGTAATACATTAATAACAATTTATAGTTGTGTGACATCTGTGTCCAATATCAAGGTTTCCTCTGTCCAGACTGTTTTGGGTGATTTCACAGAAAGAAGTAAGAGTACTGTAACAAACATGTCTTGCTAGCGCCGGCCGCCCACATCTATCAGGATCTGCAGCAAAATTCCAGCCTGAACAGATTTATTAATGTTTCTATTAACTGTGCTTTCAGGATGCTTTTAACAGAACCAAAATTATTTTATTTTATTTAATAAAAGGAGGAGGAAACCTCACAAATGTTCTAATATTTTGCATTTTTTATTTAAAAGTTACAAAAAAGAAGCTTAAAATTCAGTATTGTTTGTATATAATATGAGTTTTATAATATAATACATATAAAGTTAAAGAAAGGTTTGAGGAAAGATATAAGCATTCTTGGAAATACTTTCAATGTTTTTTGACTCTGCTAATGCATGGTGTCCACATATGTGGACAGTTCAATAACTTTAATAAAACTGATTTTTATGTAAAATGAATTTTTTATGCAGATCTGAGCAAGAAACAAACAACAAATCTAAATACAATTTTGAATAATTTACGCATGAAAGCGATGTAGAAATATAGGATTATCAGTTTGGTATACTAATAGGCGGACCGCAGTCCGGGTCCGGACCCTGACGTCTTCCAGTGCGGACCCAAACTGATAAACTATTGAGAACTACTTAGTTGGAGCTTAATTTAATTTTTACATTGTTTATTTTAAGAGGCGGAGCTTTTCTTGTCTTTATCGTATACAGGCTTTGCGGTGCAGTAAACTCACAGACCAATCACGTGTGTTGTAAGTTCACTTAAGACTCCTCAGCCAATCAGATCTGTGCAGATTTGGGAGGCGAGGTTCGAAGCAAAAAGCATTAGTTGAATAAAACGAGAAAAAGAGAAGTCGATGGCGAAAACCGCTTTTCAACCAGTAATGAAGAAACATATATGTTTATTCTTCCCACAGACAGCTCCAACCAACAGGGCAAGATGCAAAACTTAACAAGTATTATTTACTTGTTAAGTTTTGTTAACAAGTAGCTGCATGTTTTATTTACTTTTTCTATAAATAAACACTTTTTATCTAAATAAATAAAACACAATATTGCCTATAAATAAATAGTTCTACAAATAATTAATAATTCAGTTCCTCATTTAAAACAGTAAATATAGTTGAAATATACTGAACAGTATTTGTAATTTGGTTCATCTTTCAGTTGCTGATGGTATAAAATGCTAATAGAACTTCTAGGCTACTTCAGTATATAGGATACAGCACTGAATCATAACACAAGTTACGGTCATAACGCAAACATGGTCCGAACCTTGGCCTGAGGACATTCCCTCTGACTGGACCTTACTGAATTCTAATTAAATACCCCTGGTTTAGGTGGTGGAGATCCAATCAATTGGCGTCGATTAATCTTAAGACCTGAGGCCTTGTTAGGCTGGTTACAATGCTTTTTCCGAAGAGGTCGGATATCATAGAATATCATAGAAACTGGGTGGTCATCCAACAAAAATGACTCCAAGATTAAAGCTTAGAATATTCTGGGAGACCACAAAGAACCCCAGGGTAGCATTGAAGAACCTGCAGGCCTCATTAATGCTGGTAATGTCAGTGTTTATGACTCCACCATCAGCCAAACACTGAACAAGAGTCGTATGTATGGAACGATTTTCAGTCTAGTTTAATAAACACCACCCGGGTGAGTCAGAAGACCACGGATATTAAGTTTTGTAGATGGACATGTGTATTAAACACTGCATTCTAGCATAGGAACACCTTCCCAACAGTGAAACATGGTGGTGGCAGTAACTTAGTTTGGAGCTCCTGTGCTGCCAGTGGACCCGAACATCTCACCAGCATTTGATGGAGCTCTGAATTCTGGATTGTATCAAGAAATATGAGGGTATCCATTTGTGAACTGAACTTCAAGAGAAAATGGTCCTGCAGCAACCCTAAAAAACACCAGTTAACTTACATAGAACGGTTAAAGCAGAGGAAGCTGTTGAGCCAAAGTCCAGATGTTACTCCAGTAGAGATGTTGTGGTGTTAATGCAAGTAAGCCCACCAGCATAACAGAGACAGTTGGAGGATCTGTTTGGTTGAAGTCATTGCGTCTCCTAACAGCAGATGTTCAGGTTTTCAGAGATGAAAAGCATCTGTGTTATTTGTTATGAGTTAAATAAAGATCTGATCATACTGAAGGTCACATGTATGTAAGAAATGATAAAGGTATCATCAACTTTCAAGCAGTGCTGTGTAAAGGTGTAGAACAGTCTAGAACAGGGTTCCTTATGGGCCACAGCTTTGCAGAGCTCCACGGTGCTCTGCTTCAGTAAACTAACTTGTTTCATCTCATCAGCTAATTAGTGAAGCAGTCGTGCGAGAGGTACTGCCCCAGTGAAGAGAGAGGTACAGCTCCAGTGATGAGAGAGGAACTGCCCCAGTGATGAGAGAGGTACAGCTCCAGTGATGAGAGAGGTACAGCTCCAGTGATGAGAGAGGAACTGCCCCAGTGATGAGAGAGGTACAGCTCCAGTGATGAGAGAGGTACAGCTCCAGTGATGAGAGAGATACAGCTCCAGTGATGAGAGAGATACAGCTCCAGTGATGAGAGAGGTACAGCTCCAGTGAAGAGAGAGGTACAGCTCCAGTGAAGAGAGAGGTACAGCTCCAGTGATGAGAGAGATACAGCTCCAGTGATGAGAGAGGTACAGCTCCAGTGATGAGAGAGATACAGCTCCAGTGATGAGAGAGATACAGCTCCAGTGATGAGAGAGGTACAGCTCCAGTGATGAGAGAGGTACAGCTCCAGTGATGAGAGAGATACAGCTCCAGTGATGAGAGAGGTACAGCTCCAGTGATGAGAGAGGTACAGCTCCAGTGATGAGAGAGGTACAGCTCCAGTGAAGAGAGAGGTACAGCTCCAGTGATGAGAGAGGTACAGCTCCAGTGATGAGAGAGATACAGCTCCAGTGATGAGAGAGATACAGCTCCAGTGATGAGAGAGATACAGCTCCAGTGATGAGAGAGGTACAGCTCCAGTGATGAGAGAGGTACAGCTCCAGTGATGAGAGAGATACAGCTCCAGTGATGAGAGAGGTACAGCTCCAGTGATGAGAGAGGTACAGCTCCAGTGATGAGAGAGGTACAGCTCCAGTGAAGAGAGAGGTACAGCTCCAGTGATGAGAGAGGTACAGCTCCAGTGAAGAGAGAGGTACAGCTCCAGTGATGAGAGAGATACAGCTCCAGTGATGAGAGAGGTACAGCTCCAGTGATGAGAGAGGTACAGCTCCAGTGATGAGGGAGGTACAGCTCCAGTGATGAGAGAGGTACAGCTCCAGTGATGAGAGAGGTACAGCTCCAGTGATGAGAGAGGTACAGCTCCAGTGATGAGAGAGGTACAGCTCCAGTGATGAGAGAGATACAGCTCCAGTGATGAGAGAGGTACAGCTCCAGTGATGAGAGAGGTACAGCTCCAGTGATGAGAGAGGTACAGCTCCAGTGATGAGAGAGGTACAGCTCCAGTGATGAGAGAGGTACAGCCCCAGTGATGAGAGAGGTACAGCTCCAGTGATGAGAGAGGTACAGCTCCAGTGATGAGAGAGGTACAGCTCCAGTGATGAGAGAGGTACAGCTCCAGTGATGAGAGAGGTACAGCTCCAGTGATGAGAGAGATACAGCTCCAGTGATGAGAGAGGTACAGCTCCAGTGATGAGAGAGGTACAGCTCCAGTGATGAGAGAGATACAGCTCCAGTGATGAGAGAGGTACAGCTCCAGTGATGAGAGAGGTACAGCTCCAGTGATGAGAGAGGTACAGCCCCAGTGATGAGAGAGGTACAGCTCCAGTGATGAGAGAGGTACAGCTCCAGTGATGAGAGAGGTACAGCTCCAGTGATGAGAGAGATACAGCTCCAGTGATGAGAGAGGTACTGCCCCAGTGATGAGAGAGGTACAGCTCCAGTGATGAGAGAGGTACAGCTCCAGTGATGAGAGAGGTACTGCTGTAGAGAAGTAGATCAGATCTTGATCCAGTTTGAAGAACAAAGTTAAGTTCCAGATTTCTCCTGGACGCCCCAGACATTGTATGAATGTGTTCAGTTCCTTCAGCAGCAAATCTTGATTTATCTTAATGAAGTACTGAGCAGTCAAAGCAGGTATTAGATCAGAACTGATAATAATACTGGGTTGTTTAGGAGAAGCTTGGAAAGAGTTAAATAAACACACTGACGTATGGAAAACACTAATTATTCTATTAATACTGATTAATATTTACTAATAAAGTGTAAAAGCTCTACTTACTCTATTAATACTGATTAATATTTAATAATAAAGTGTAAACGTACTACTTACTCTATTAATACTGATTAATATTTACTAATAAAATGTAAAAGCTCTACTTACTCTATTAATACTGATTAATATTTAATAATAAAGTGTAAAAACACTACTTACTCTATTAATACTGATTAATATTTAATAATAAAGTGTAAAAGCACTACTTACTCTACTAATACTGATTAATATTTAATAATAAAGTGTAAAAGCACTACTTACTCTACTAATACTGATTAATATTTAATAATAAAGTGTAAAAGCACTACTTACTCTATTCATACTGATTAATATTTAATAATAGTGTAAAAGCTCTACTTACTCTATTAATACTGATTAATATTTAATAATAAAGTGTAAAAACACTACTTACTCTATTAATACTGATTAATATTTAATAATAAAGTGTAAAAGCTCTACTTACTCTATTAATACTGATTAATATTTAATAATAAAGTGTAAAATCTCTACTTACTCTATTAATACTGATTAATATTTAATAATAAAGTGTAAAAGCTCTACTTACTCTGTTAATACTGATTAATATTTAATAATAAAGTGTAAAAGCACTACTTACTCTATTAATACTGTTCAATATTTAATAATAAAGTGTAAAAGCTCTACTTACTCTATTAATACTGATTAATATTTAATAATAAAGTGTAAAAGCTCTACTTACTCTATTAATACTGTTCAATATTTAATAATAAAGTGTAAAAGCTCTACTTACTCTATTAATACTGTTTAATATTTAATAATAAAGTGTAAAAACACTACTTACTCTATTAATACTGATTAATATTTAATAATAAAGTGTAAAAGCTCTACTTACTCTATTAATACTGATTAATATTTAATAATAAAGTGTAAAAACACTACTTACTCTATTAATACTGATTAATATTTAATAATAAAGTGTAAAAACACTACTTACTCTATTAATACTGATTAATATTTAATAATAAAGTGTAAAAGCACTACTTACTCTATTAATACTGATTAATATTTAATAATAAAGTGTAAAAGCACTACTTACTCTATTAATACTGATTAATATTTAATAATAAAGTGTAAAAGCTCTACTTACTCTATTAATACTGATTAATATTTAATAATAAAGTGTAAAAGCTCTACTTACTCTATTAATACTGATTAATATTTAATAATAAAGTGTAAAAGCACTACTTACTCTATTAATACTGATTAATATTTAATAATAAAGTGTAAAAACACTACTTACTCTATTAATACTGATTAATATTTAATAATAAAGTGTAAAAGCACTACTTACTCTATTAATACTGATTCATACCTGTATGAATTGTGATGCGATATGACTGAATAAGGCGTCTCTACGGTAACTACCAGTTTAACTTACCTCTCTGAGTTTCCTGCGGTGGGTTAGACACTCAGACAGGCGAGACCCCAGGACTGTGGTTGAAGGAGCTGAATCCGAGTTTAATGATGAGATATTTGAGCGGCAGTCTCTGACTGATCAGTTCGGCCCACCGGCGGAAATAAAACCTTCTGTTCTGCAGACACTGATTAGTTGATGGAGCTGCAATAAATATCCTCATTATTTAGGGATTAGCAGCGAGTTCACCGAGAGCCAGACCTGCTTCAGTTCACGTCTGACGAGTTTCCAGTGATTCTCCCGCTTTCCGAACCGAGCAGGACGAGATGAGGTTAATTTTTTAGAATTAATTTAATGTGACAGTTTAACGGAGCCAGTTTAGTGGTTAGTACGGTGGTGTAGTGGTTAGTATGGTGGTGTAGTGGTTAGTACGGTGGTGTAGTGGTTAGTATGGTGGTGTAGTGGTTAGTATGGTGGTGTAGTGGTTAGTATGGTGGTGTAGTGGTTAGTATGGTGGTGTAGTGGTTAGTACAGTGGTGTAGTGGTTAGTACGGTGGTGTAGTGGTTAGTACAGTGGTGTAGTGGTTAGTACAGTGGTGTAGTGGTTAGTATAGTGGTGTAGTGGTCAGTACGGTGGTGTAGTGGTTAGTACGGTGGTGTAGTGGTTAGTACAGTGGTATAGTGGTTAGTACAGTGGTGTAGTGGTTAGTATAGTGGTGTAGTGGTCAGTACAGTGGTGTAGTGGTTAGTACAGTGGTGTAGTGGTTAGTACAGTGGTGTAGTGGTTAGTACGGTGGTGTAGTGGTTAGTACGGTGGTGTAGTGGTTAGTATGGTGGTGTAGTGGTCAGTATGGTGGTGTAGTGGTTAGTACGGTGGTGTAGTGGTTAGTACGGTGGTGTAGTGGTTAGTATGGTGGTGTAGTGGTTAGTATGGTGGTGTAGTGGTCAGTACGGTGGTGTAGTGGTTAGTACGGTGGTGTAGTGGTTAGTACAGTGGTATAGTGGTTAGTACAGTGGTGTAGTGGTTAGTATAGTGGTGTAGTGGTCAGTACAGTGGTGTAGTGGTTAGTACAGTGGTGTAGTGGTTAGTACAGTGGTGTAGTGGTTAGTACGGTGGTGTAGTGGTTAGTACGGTGGTGTAGTGGTTAGTATGGTGGTGTAGTGGTCAGTATGGTGGTGTAGTGGTTAGTACGGTGGTGTAGTGGTTAGTACGGTGGTGTAGTGGTTAGTATGGTGGTGTAGTGGTTAGTATGGTGGTGTAGTGGTTAGTATGGTGGTGTAGTGGTCAGTATGGTGGTGTAGTGGTCAGTATGGTGGTGTAGTGGTTAGTATGGTGGTGTAGTGGTTAGTATGGTGGTGTAGTGGTTAGTACGGTGGTGTAGAGGTTAGTATGGTGGTGTAGTGGTTAGTATGGTGGTGTAGTGGTTAGTACGGTGGTGTAGTGGTCAGTACGGTGGTGTAGTGGTTAGTACGGTGGTGTAGTGGTTAGTATGGTGGTGTAGTGGTCAGTATGGTGGTGTAGTGGTCAATATGGTGGTGTAGTGGTCAGTATGGTGGTGTAGTGGTTAGTATGGTGGTGTAGTGGTTAGTATGGTGGTGTAGTGGTTAGTACGGTGGTGTAGTGGTCAGTATGGTGGTGTAGTGGTTAGTATGGTGGTGTAGTGGTTAGTATGGTGGTGTAGTGGTCAGTATGGTGGTGTAGTGGTTAGTACGGTGGTGTAGTGGTTAATATGGTGGTGTAGTGGTCAGTATGGTGGTGTAGTGGTCAGTATGGTGGTGTAGTGGTTAGTACGGTGGTGTAGTGGTCAGTATGGTGGTGTAGTGGTCAGTATGGTGGTGTAGTGGTTAGTATGGTGGTGTAGTGGTCAGTATGGTGGTGTAGTGGTCAGTATGGTGGTGTAGTGGTCTGTATGGTGGTGTAGTGGTCAGTACGGTGGTGTAGTGGTCAGTATGGTGGTGTAGTGGTCAGTACGGTGGTGTAGTGGTCAGTACGGTGGTGTAGTGGTTAGTATGGTGGTGTAGTGGTCAGTACGGTGGTGTAGTGGTCAGTATGGTGGTGTAGTGGTTAGTATGGTGGTGTAGTGGTTAGTATGGTGGTGTAATGGTTAGTATGGTGGTGTAGTGGTTAGTATGGTGGTGTAGTGGTTAGTATGGTGGTGTAGTGGTTAGTATGGTGGTGTAGTGGTCAGTATGGTGGTGTAGTGGTCAGTATGGTGGTGTAGTGGTCAATATGGTGGTGTAGTGGTTAGTATGATGGTGTAGTGGTTAGTATGGTGGTTTAGTGGTTAGTATGGTGGTGTAGTGGTCAGTACGGTGGTGTAGTGGTCAGTATGGTGGTGTAGTGGTTAGTATGGTGGTGTAGTGGTTAGTATGGTGGTGTAGTGGTCAGTATGGTGGTGTAGTGGTTAGTATGGTGGTGTAGTGGTTAGTATGGTGGTGTAGTGGTTAGTATGGTGGTGTAGTGGTTAGTACGGTGGTGTAGTAGTTAGTACGGTGGTGTAGAGGTTAGTATGGTGGTGTAGTGGTTAGTATGGTGGTGTAGTGGTTAGTACGGTGGTGTAGTGGTCAGTATGGTGGTGTAGTGGTTAGTACGGTGGTGTAGTGGTTAGTATGGTGGTGTAGTGGTCAATATGGTGGTGTAGTGGTCAGTATGGTGGTGTAGTGGTTAGTATGGTGGTGTAGTGGTTAGTACGGTGGTGTAGTGGTCAGTATGGTGGTGTAGTGGTTAGTATGGTGGTGTAGTGGTTAGTATGGTGGTGTAGTGGTTAGTACGGTGGTGTAGTGGTTAGTACGGTGGTGTAGTGGTTAGTAAGGTGGTGTAGTGGTTAGTATGGTGGTGTAGTGGTTAGTATGGTGGTGTAGTGGTTAGTATGGTGGTGTAGTGGTCAGTATGGTGGTGTAGTGGTTAGTATGGTGGTGTAGTGGTTAGTACGGTGGTGTAGTGGTTAGTACGGTGGTGTAGTGGTTAATATGGTGGTGTAGTGGTCAGTATGGTGGTGTAGTGGTCAGTACGGTGGTGTAGTGGTTAGTACGGTGGTGTAGTGGTCAGTATGGTGGTGTAGTGGTCAGTATGGTGGTGTAGTGGTTAGTATGGTGGTGTAGTGGTCAGTATGGTGGTGTAGTGGTCAGTATGGTGGTGTAGTGGTCTGTACGGTGGTGTAGTGGTCAGTACGGTGGTGTAGTGGTCAGTACGGTGGTGTAGTGGTCAGTACGGTGGTGTAGTGGTTAGTACGGTGGTGTAGTGGTCAGTACGGTGGTGTAGTGGTCAGTATGGTGGTGTAGTGGTCAGTATGGTGGTGTAGTGGTCAGTATGGTGGTGTAGTGGTTAGTATGGTGGTGTAATGGTTAGTATGGTGGTGTAGTGGTTAGTATGGTGGTGTAGTGGTTAGTATGGTGGTGTAGTGGTTAGTATGGTGGTGTAGTGGTCAGTATGGTGGTGTAGTGGTCAGTATGGTGGTGTAGTGGTCAGTATGATGGTGTAGTGGTTAGTATGGTGGTTTAGTGGTTAGTATGGTGGTGTAGTGGTCAGTACGGTGGTGTAGTGGTCAGTATGGTGGTGTAGTGGTTAGTATGGTGGTGTAGTGGTTAGTATGGTGGTGTAGTGGTTAGTATGGTGTTTTAGTGGTCAGTATGGTGGTGTAGTGGTCAGTACGGTGGTGTAGTGATCAGTATGGTGGTGTAGTGGTCAATATGGTGGTGTAGTGGTCAGTATGGTGGTGTAGTGGTCAGTATGGTGGTGTAGTGGTTAGTACGGTGGTGTAGTGGTCAGTATGGTGGTGTAGTGGTCAGTATGGTGGTGTAGTGGTCAGTATGGTGGTGTAGTGGTCAGTACGGTGGTGTAGTGGTCAGTACGGTGGTGTAGTGGTCAGTATGGTGGTGTAGTGGTCAGTATGGTGGTGTAGTGGTTAGTATGGTGGTGTAGTGGTTAGTATGGTGGTGTAGTGGTTAGTATGGTGGTGTAGTGGTTAGTATGGTGGTGTAGTGGTCAGTATGGTGGTGTAGTGGTTAGTAAGGTGGTGTAGTGGTTAGTATGGTGGTGTAGTGGTTAGTACGGTGGTGTAGTGGTTAGTATGGTGGTGTAGTGGTTAGTACGGTGGTGTAGTGGTTAGTACGGTGGTGTAGCGGTTAGTACGGTGGTGTAGTGGTTAGTATGGTGGTGTAGTGGTTAGTACGGTGGTGTAGTGGTCAGTATGGTGGTGTAGTGGTCAGTATGGTGGTGTAGTGGTTAGTACGGTGGTGTAGTGGTTAGTACGGTGGTGTAGTGGTTAGTACGGTGGTGTAGTGGTTAGTACGGTGGTGTAGCGGTTAGTACGGTGGTGTAGTGGTTAGTACGGTGGTGTAGTGGTTAGTAAGGTGGTGTAGTGGTTAGTATGGTGATGTAGTGGTTAGTAAGGTGGTGTAGTGGTTAGTATGGTGGTGTAGTGGTTAGTACGGTGGTGTAGTGGTTAGTATGGTGGTGTAGTGGTCAGTATGGTGGTGTAGTGGTTAGTAAGGTGGTGTAGTGGTTAGTACGGTGGTGTAGTGGTTAGTATGGTGGTGTAGTGGTCATGGTGGTGTAGTGGTTAGTATGGTGGTGTAGTGGTTAGTATGGTGGTGTAGTGGTTAGTATGGTGGTGTAGTGGTCAGTATGGTGGTGTAGTGGTTAGTAAGGTGGTGTAGTGGTTAGTATGGTGGTGTAGTGGTTAGTACGGTGGTGTAGTGGTTAGTATGGTGGTGTAGTGGTTAGTACGGTGGTGTAGTGGTTAGTATGGTGGTGTAGTGGTTAGTATGGTGGTGTAGTGGTTAGTATGGTGGTGTAGTGGTTAGTATGGTGGTGTAGTGGTTAGTACGGTGGTGTAGTGGTTAGTATGGTGGTGTAGTGGTTAGTTTGGTGGTGTAGTGGTTAGTATGGTGGTGTAGTGGTTAGTACGGTGGTGCTACTGAATTCTTATCAAACACCCCTGTTGGGGTAGTTCGGGGTAGTTTTTTTTTATGTTTTTATATTTAGTTTTCTTTTCTTTAGTTGTTTTGTTTGTTATTTGGGTATTTGCCTCTCTCTGAAGCCACTCCCCCTCCTCTACTCATTTGTTGAAAATAAACTTGTAGTTTTCTGGTTCTACACAGTGTTTAGAGAACCTACTCTCAATTTCTGTTACAGCCTGACCCTAGACCAGCTGGTAACAAGGTTCTAGGGTTAACTGTACCAAAATTAGTTTTCTTCCAACATCAGGAGCAGTTCTATGGGCCTATCAGATACTTAGGCTCCGGGAAACGAGTTATATTCACAGCATCAAATGGAATTTTTATTTGCTGAGCAGGAGATTAATATTTGATGTTGCTTATCACACGTTTCAGTGCACATGCATGTAGTGAACATCAGAGGACAAGCTTCCGTATGAATTAATCACCAGGTCCACGGCGTCGCCTGCTGTGCATTATTTACTGCTACTAACCGGCCGGCCTTGTGTACGCTGTAGCTAGCGAGCTCGCTAGCTGGAGTAAAGTTTACATTCAGAGAGCGAAGCTCAGTGATGAGTTCATACTGCACTGAATGTTTCGTGTGGCTGGATACAGACGTTCCCAGCTGGCTGGGCCTCAGAATTCCCAGTGGGAGTTCAGCCACGTATCCTTCTGCTGTTGGATCAGCTTCTGGTTGCTGGGGTTCCAGAGCAGATCAGAGAACGTGGATCGGAGACGCTACTCAGGACACGAAGGGAGATGATTAGAGTAGAATTCAGAGGAGAACACTTCAAACACACACCACATACAAGAGAAAACCAAACAAGCAAGACAGGTGTGCACACAGAGGAGTGCACTCACACCAGAGCAGATCACTCTCTCTGAGAGTTTGATCCATCACATGACTGTCTCTGTGTGTTTCACATGTGATGCATATTTTTATTTGTAGTATCGATTTTCATTCATTTCGGTTCAAAAATGTATTTTCACGCGGTCACAGGCGACATATGCTCACCAGTGATGCTACATGTGATCGCACATAAATTCAGTGATGCCACGTGTGATTGCATTCCACTTGGTGATATCATGTGTGATCACATGTGATCTGCGATGATTCCACATTGTCAAAATTAATTCACAGTGATGTCACATGTGATTGCAAATGAATTCAGTTCGTCACAGTGATTGTTTCATTCACTGTGATGCTGCATGTGAACACATTGTTCACAGCGGTGTGACACGATCACATGTGATTCACAATGATGTCACGCAATCACATGTAATCCAAAGTGATGCCACATGTGATTGCAAATGAAGTCAGTTACATCACAGTGATTACATTTCATTGAGTGATGCTGCATGTGAACACATAGGATTCACAGATATGTCACGTTATCACATGTAATTGCCAGTGACACACACATATAATGTACAATGATGTCACACATGATCACATGTGATTCTCAATGATGTCACACATGATCACATGTGATTCTCAATGATGTCATACGTGATGGCAAATGGTTCACAGTGATGTCACAGAGAACACATATAATGGGTAATGATATCATATGTGATCACATCTCAAGTATGTCACACGTGATAACATGTGAGGCACAAAAATGTCACATGACTGCAAATGGTTCACAGTGATGTCACAGAGAACACATATAACGTGCAAAGATGTCCCATGTGATTCAAAATGATGTCACATCTGATCACATTATTCACAATGATGTTCAGATTGTGCTTTGGATGCTAGATGAAATTGTGGGTGGGTTTAAAGCCCCCCCCTGATGTTTCAGGACGCAGTTTAGTGGAACTGCGTCCTGGCGTTTGAGTGAGTGAGGATTTATACGCCAGCGCTGCGATTGCGCCTGCAGCAGAACTGCGTCTGCTCTTTAATCACCAGCTTCTTTATGAGATGCGTTATTAACGCTCCGCCGCAGAAACACTGCAACCCAGCCCGCGCTAGCAACTAGCAGTCTTATCACCTTCATCATCTCTGTGACCCCAGCAGGCAGGACCGCACTGCTGTCAGGCCACACGACTGATTATTACTGTTTAAATGGTTATCCTGTTCCTTTGAACATTTCATTAAATTGAATTAATATTTATTTGGAAAATTCTATCGAAGGGCGTGTTCACACTTTTGCCTGTGCATATATAAGCATGTCAAATAAACTCAGACCCCCATAAAGGACGTGGGCTAAACTCTGCCCCCCACAGTTCATCTTGTTGTCCAGTTGTTTTACACATTGCGAAAACAAAACAGCCCCAGTTGGCTTTGAAGCTTTTGCTGACCTTAAACCTTACGGTACATATACAGCCAGACTCGTCCAGCACCTATCAAAGGTCATGTGTAAGCTACACCTGAGGAGAAAACCAGCCTGAGATCTTGTGACAATCGTGTGGAGATATATATATATATATATATATAGTTGCTCTTCAAAGGAAAACAAGTAACTGGCCAAAATCTTTTTCACTTTAATGTAAGTCAGTGGAACCAGACAGCTTTCCAAGCTATTTTGGGGCATTTCTATTGGTCCATTCATCAGGATGTTTGCATCAAATGTAAACAGCAGCTGTTATGTTCAAATGATATAAAAAACAATGAACAATGACGAAAATTAAGATAAATAATGTGTTTGGACAGCAAACATAAAAACAATGATTTTCCTCTTATTTTCTTTATTTCCATGTGCTTCTGTTTGTTTTGGTTCTTAGCTCCTCTTGGTGGCCCCTCCCCTTCCCTTCCCTGGTGTTTCATGTCTGGCCTTGTGTATTTATACCCCTGTATGTGCTCCTAGTCTTACTCTGGATTTGTGAATCCAGATTTGTAATTTGTTATTAGTAGAATGTTTTTCAGCTGTGATCACAATTAAGCAAGAGTGTCCAAACAACCAATTAGTCCAATAACATCCTTAACTTGGATTGGTGGTCGTACCAGGAGATTTAGACAGAGGACTGAGAATTACTGATAATAGAACTATATGTAAAATAAGCCTCTATACAAAAATAGACTTTAATACAAACATTTATATTCTTTAAAATCATCTGATACACTTACATTCATTATGAAATGAAGAATATTGTTTGTAAATTGCATGAAATGAAATTCTAAAGTGATCCTGAACTTTTGAGCGGTAGTGTATATGTATGTATGCTTTGTTCTCGTATTTCTGCTGAATGTTCTTGTAGGACCACCAGTTTATAATAAGACAGACCCCCTCTTACACAGAACATCTTTTAATCCGCTGATGTTTCAGTGTGCAGGTTTAGTAGATGTGAAGCTGTTTCTATGAGAATCACTCTACATGAAGCTGCACAGCGTGTACAGACACAAAATAAACAATGATGCTCCAGTTTAATCAGCACCGCCCCCCCCCCCCCCCCCGCACACCCCCACCACCCAAGAGGTGAGAGTCCCACTGCCGCCGCCTCATCATCAGAGACTCCATGATTCCTGTCAGAGAGATTTCTAGTCTAGTGTTTATTTACTGATGTACCTTAAACTCATTGTTTTCACTGATATGAGCCGAACACGCGTGTGCTGTCGCTGCAGAACTGCCGCGGTACATGAACAGGTTTAAACTCTTGGCAGCAGACGTGCCTGGTGGTCCCACTCACAGCCGAAAGGTTAGTTTAATAAGAAAGTGCCGCCCACTTTCACACCCAGTCGGTGGTCTGAAAAGGGTCTGAGCTCTAAAGGACTGGAAGTGTGAACAGGAACTGAGCTGAGATCCCATCAGCACTAAAGAGGACCAGAACAAGAACGGAGCACAACTGTGAACACTTCACTTAAATAGAGAAATACTTTCTGTCCTTCACGCTCCTTTTGTATCTGGACGTTGAACAAAAGTTAGAACTCAACAGGAGGAAAACGTGTGGACGCAGCAGGAGATACCTCGTATCTGGAAGATTCATAAACAACAACCACAATAGAGATGCAGAGTCTCTACAGGATATATATATATATATATATATATATATATATATATATATATATATATATATATATATATATATATATATGTATGTATGTATGTAAAGGATTGGAAAGCTTGGAAAGGGTTAAATAAACACACTGACGTATGGAAAAGCTCTACTTACTCTATTAATACTTTACTAATAATAAATTAATAGTTAATAATAAAGTGTTTACTGCTTAAATAATATCTTTATGTATATAATAATGAGCTCATGTTCCAGTATACTGTGTATATATGGTTGAATGTAAAGTATCTACATGTGGAGGTTGGTCAGGGAGAGAGCTTTGGTTACTCTGACCGTGTGTTGTTTGGTGGTTTGGTGTTGTGGATGTGGGTTCGAGGCTGTGGAGCTCTGGAGTCCCGTCTCCTGGGGTGTAATTAGTGAACTTAAACGTTTAGGTTTGTCGTTTGTTGTGTGGCGTGGGCCGGTGTATTAGTATTCTGCCGGCGAGCCGCGGCTGATTGTGTTGTAGGGTTGGGGGTTCAGACGGCTCTCTGCAGGTGCCGCTGGTTCCCTCAGGATTTTCAGGAGACTGCAAATGAGCTCCGAGCACCTCCTGAGGATTCTCCTCGGGATCAAACACCTACAGCAGAGCGGCAGCACCATAAATCTGCACGCGGCGGGGCGGCGGCACAGGCTAATCTGGCTAAAGGGTCCCCTCCGTGTAGCGGCTGTCAGGCGGTGACCAGGCAGGAGCAGCTGCTTCAGCTCTAATCAGGCCTGAAGCTCAGTCTGAATCCGAAACAGACCACAGACCGGGTCCAGTGAGAGAGGAGCGTCACTGCTGGTGCTGATGGAGGTTCTGAGGTTCTCTCTGAGACAGAGAGAGAGAGAGAGAATAAAAGAGAGAAAGAGAGAGAAAGTGAGAGAGAGACCAAGACAGAGAAAGAGAGAGAGAATATAAGAGAAAATGAGAGAATATAAGAGAGAAAGAGAGAGAAAGTGAGAGAGAGAAACCAGAGCAAGAGAGGGGAAATACAGTTGGGAAGAGAGAGAGAGAGAAAATGAGAGACAGAGAAAAGGAGAGAGAGAGAGAGAGAGAGAGGGAGAGAGAGAGAAAGAGAGAGAGCCAGGGCGAGAGAGGGGAAATAGAGATGGGAAGTGAAGGGGAGAGAGAGAGAGAAAGTGGGAGAGAGAGAGAAAGTGAGAGAGAAAGTGAGAGAGAGAGAAAGCCAGGGCGAGAGA
>CM038707.1:50816192-50916192 GCA_021613375.1 Megaleporinus macrocephalus | reverse complement strand
CGTCGCACAGTCACCTACAGTTATTATATTAACTCCAGTCTAAATATATCTGAACGCTCTTCACAGGGGCTCCAAACTAACTCAAACTAATTTAAAACAAGAACAGGACCTTCCCATAACTTACATCCTCTACATTCCCACCACTGCAGTGACACTGACGTGGTGGAGGTGTGTTAGTGTGTGTTGTGCTGTTGTGAGTGGATCAGACACAGCAGTGCTGCTGCTGGAGTGTTTAAACACTGTGTCCACTCACTGTCCACTCTATTAGACACTCCTACTACTTGCTGGTCCACCTTGTAGATGTAAAGTCAGAGACAGTAGCTCATCTGCTGCTGCACAGTTTGTGTTCCTCTAGTTCTTCATCAGTGGACACAGGACGCCGCCCACAGGACACTGCTGTCCGGATAGTTTTGGTTGGTGGACGATTCTCAGTCCTGACACTTCTATTCTTCTTCTAGTGGATTGTTTTATATTAAACTTCCTCAGAAGTGTCAGTGATGTGTGAGGCCGTCCATTGAGGCCCGTGTGCCAGTTTTGGAACTCGGATCTACTTTTTTCCGGACACTGCTCTAATAGGCTGAGGATATGAGACTCTGTGTGTTTACTAAAATAACTGGACAGTATGGAGCTCAGTGTGTGCGCAGTGATCTCGCCGTCCTCTGCTTCTGTATATTCCCGGTTCCGTCCTCGTGGCTAGATTTAGCAAACATTTAGCGCTAAGCGCCGCGTCCCCAGGGACGCCAGTCAGGAGAAGTATGGAAATTTTGTTGACACTCGGCGGCTCACAGTATTCCGATCCAGGATGTGACTCACGGTGACTTTATAGAAGAACAGCATCAGAACAAGCTCGCAGATGTGCTGCTGACTGGTGATTATCACAGGAAGTGACTGGTTTATTGGTGTTTGTTGTGAAATACACAGGAAAGCATCACATATTGAATTAGCTTTTATGCACATGTTGTTTTCCCCACACGGACAGATATCAGTGGGCTCTGCTGTGTTTACGGGTGAAGCTATGTCTCTCAGTTCATGCTAATGAGGTGTATTAGTGAGTAATCAGTGTCGTGTCCTGCTTTACCGTCCATCACTCGTCTCACTCCTGAGCTTTAGCACTTTAAACTAGACCTAAAGGATCTAAAAACAGATCCAGATTCACATCCAAATGCTACCTTGCTGCATCTGCAGATGTGTTCGGAGCTCAGATGCTGGTTTCGCTATCTTATATCTAATATAGGTGCTGGTTATATGGAGGGAAACTATAACCACTTCTGGTTCCCTGAAGAACACAGATGCTGTGTTGTCTGTTTTTCTCTATCTGAGGTGGTACGTCTACATCCGCCATATTGGAGAGGTCAAGATCTGCCTATTAACAAGTTCACATACTGAGCTGTGATGAGTTCTCACGATTAAACTGACCATAACATCCTTATCACTCACCTGACCTTCTCCAGATCTGTTCTGTTATACTCTTCAGATGTTTATTACTCAGGGCTGCTCAGAAGATCTCAGTAGCTTTTATTACTGGGTATAGCTGTGATGGTGCTGGTTCGCTGGTCGGAGCAGCAGGACTCGTTAAGGTTGCTGGTTGTTGTTGTGGTTGTATGTAAATGTTGAGGAATTAATTCTGATTCAGTATTGAGGTTATCCCTGTACATTGATCTTAGCATTGAGTTTATGCCTAGAATTTGATTTTAGGTTTGAGCTTTTCTCTAGAAAATAAGTTTATCATTGAGTTTATGCCAAGAGGCTAATCTTAGCATTGAGCTTGTGCCTAGAAATTGAGGTAAGCATTGAGTTTATCTCTAGAACGTGAGTTTAGGATCAAGTTTATCCCTAGAAATTGAGTTTATTATTGAGCTTATCCTTATGAATAGATCTTAAATTTATTTCTAGAATTTGATTTTAGAATTGAGTTTTTCTCTAGAAATTAAGTTTAGTATTGAGTTTATCCTTATAAATAGATCTTAAAATTGAGCTTATTTCTAGAATTTGATTTTAGAATTGAGCTTTTCTCTAGAAATTAAGTTTAGTATTGAGTTTATGCCAAGAGGCTAATCTTAGCATTGAGGTTATCTCTAGAAAGTGAGCTTAGGATCAAGTTTATCCCTAGAAATTGAGTTTAGTATTGAGCTTATCTTTATAAATTGATCTTAGAATTGAGCTTATTTCTAGAAATTGATCTTGGAATCTGAACAGATCTGTTCTGTTATGCTCTTCAGGGCTGTACAGAAGATCTCAGTAGCTTTTATTACTGTGTATAGCTGTGATGGTGCTGGTTGGCTGTTTGGAGCAGCAGGACACGTCAGCTCAGAACTCCAGTACAAACACCATCACCTCCATCAGGAGCTCCATCAGTGAGTGAGTCTCTTCTAAACACACTGTAAACACAGTAAGAAGGACGGGTTCAGCTTCCTGTTCACCAATTCATAGTTCAAATTCCACCTTAAATGGAGCAGCAGTTCCATTCTACTGCCTGAGGCTGACCATTTAAGGTGGACCAAGAAAATTAGATTGAGAAGCTGGCTGTGTGAGAAGGTGCTGTATCTACAGAACTTGCATGAGTCTCTATACCTCACCAACCACACTGTAAGCACTTCCTCCCAGCGCCTGCAGAGGTCTCTGTCTCCAGAACAATAGGCACTCACACACACCAATCATCCCACACACCTGTCACCCATTACAGCTCACAGCGGTGGCTAATTAGCATAGCCCATATAGTCCTACCTCGCACTGCATTCGCACTGTGGTACTGATTGAGACAACCCTTACCTCCGCCGCCTAGCCGGCTTCCCTCTAGGTCCAGTAACACCATACCTCCACAGCGGGTCCTCCCATCCCTGGAGTCCTTGTGGCCACTGGACTCGCCCCCAGCGTCTGCCGGTCCTCAGTTTGATTTTGAACTTTAAATATAAACTGTGTTCTTACTCTCCCTCCGGTAACGGAGAGAGTGGTGAAACCCCCGCAGGGATCCTCTCCTGGTTAGCTCCGGCACGACACAAGGAGTAATCTCTTTCTGTTGGAACTGTCCAGACAGGACCTAGTTCCGTGTTTTCTCCCCAGCGCTCGAGGGACGTCTCCACATTCCACTGCTCAGACAGGAGATCAACACCTGGGGTCTGTCTCAAACCCTAGTGAGTGTCTAAGTAGGCTGTCTAGGTAGCAGCTGTGTAAGTGGCAGTGTTCTCTCCTCATCTCTCCTCATAAAATAGATTACTGGTGGTGCTGCTGAAGCTTCTGGCTGGACCTGATGGACTTGTATGTACAGTATATCGTTGGATGTGTGTGTGAAGAAATTCCAGATAGGTCTTACTGTGGACTTGGTTTACATCCAGTCAATATTCATTTAACAGAAACCTCAGGTGTTTAACTGCATAAATCAATAGAGTGATCGACTGTCTGGACTAAAGTACTGGATGATCGGGCTGATCTGGAAGCCTGTGAACCTCATGTGACGATCGCAGATAGTGTCCTGGACAGACGCATGTCCAGACAGACCCCAGGGGTGGTTTACCTTTAGAAACACTCTCTTGGTTGGTGTGTACATTAACTGTATTTCATATTGATCCATCTCAGAGACACGAGGCTCAGGAATAGAACTGGTAGGCTGGCTTGGGTTCTATGAGATCTTGGACGCCCCCTTTGGTGCAGTACTGACCAATAATCACACTAATAAGACAGAATGTCGGTAATAACTTTCATTAATAACATCAACCAATCATTCTGAGACAAACACCAGAAAGTTTGGAAAAATAGTTGGCAGTGGTACACGGTCTAGCACAACCAAACTCAACAGCAGGTCTGTTACTAGACAACTGGGTAACAATGAAGACTTGTTTGTTTACAAACTCTAGATTTCCGAGTCCTGAAACATCAAATATAGCTGTTTTCTTATCTCGTATTGGACTTCCAGCAGAGGGAACAACTTTCCCACTTCATGCCTGTTTGAAAATAAATAACTTGTTCCAAAAACCACACCCACCTCTGCTTAGCTTGACAACATCCGAGCAAATACCATTTTTTTAAAAAACAGTAAAAGAGCAGAATCTCCAAACTAAGCTACAAACTGGTATAGAATCAGATTTTATTTACACCCAAAGATATTCAGTCTGTTTTTTTGGTGCTTGGTTTAGTGGAGCTGCATCTCCAACATCAGCATCAGCATCACCAACATACTGACCACTACACCACCATACTGACCACTACACCACCATACTAACCACTACACCACCATACTATCCACTACACCACCATACTGACCACTACACCACCATACTAACCTCTAAACCACCATACTGACCACTACACCACCATACTATCCACTACACCACCATACTAACCTCTAAACCACCATACTGACCACTACACCACCATACTATCCACTACACCACCGTACTAACCACTACACCACCGTACTAACCACTACACCACCATACTAACCACTACACCACCATACTAACCACTACACCACCATACTATCCACTACACCACCATACTATCCACTACACCACCATACTAACCACTACATCACCATACTAACCACTACACCACCATACTGACCACTACACCACCATACTAACCACTACACCACCATACTATCCACTACACCACCATACTATCCACTACACCACCATACTAACCACTACACCACCATACTATCCACTACACCACCATACTGACCACTACACCACCGTACTAACCACTACACCACCATACTGACCACTACACCACCATACTAACCACTACACCACCATACTAACCACTACACCACCATACTATCCACTACACCACCATACTAACCACTACATCACCATACTAACCACTACACCACCATACTGACCACTACACCACCATACTAACCACTACACCACCATACTATCCACTACACCACCATACTATCCACTACACCACCATACTATCCACTACACCACCATACTGACCACTACACCACCATACTGACCACTACACCACCGTACTAACCACTACACCACCATACTATCCACTACACCACCGTACTAACCACTACACCACCGTACTAACCACTACACCACCGTACTAACCACTACACCACCATACTAACCACTACACCACCATACTGACCACTACACCACCATACTGACCACTACACCACCATACTGACCACTACACCACCATACTAACCACTACACCACCATACTGACCACTACACCACTATACTAACCACTACACCACCATACTAACCACTACACCACCATACTAACCACTACACCACCATACTAACCACTACACCACCATACTAACCACTACACCACCATACTAACCACTACACCACCATACTGACCACTACACCACTATACTGACCACTACACCACCATACTAACCACTACACCACCATACTAACCACTACACCACCATACTAACCACTACACCACCGTACTAACCACTACACCACCGTACTAACACTACACCACCATACTGACCACTACACCACCGTACTAACCACTACACCACCGTACTGACCACTACACCACCGTACTGACCACTACACCACCGTACTAACCACTACACCACCGTACTGACCACTACACCACCATACTAACCTCTACACCACCATACTGACCACTACACCACCGTACTAACCACTACACCACCGTACTAACCACTACACCACCATACTAACCACTACACCACCATACTAACCACTACACCACCATACCTACTACTACACCACCATACTAACCACTACACCACCGTACTAACCACTACACCACCATACTAACCACTACACCACCATACTAACCATTACACCACCATACTAACCACTACACCACCGTACTAACCACTACACCACCATACTAACCACTACACCACCGTACTGACCACTACACCACCATACTAACTACTACACCACCATACTAACCACTACACCACCATACTAACCACTACACCACCATACTGACCACTACACCACCGTACTAACCACTACACCACCATACTAACCACTACACCACCATACTAACCACTACACCACCATACTAACTACTACACCACCGTACTAACCACTACACCACCATACTAACCACTACACCACCATACTAACCACTACACCAATATAATATTTAAAATATCTAAAATATTGTAAAATATTTTAAAAATAGAATAGATTTTAAATTGTTATTAAAAATACACCATCCCTAAATCTAGCCTTCTGCTCCTGAAGTCTTAACCAATGGGAAAGCTGGCTTGGCTGTATCGACCTCGACACAATGTCCTGATTGGACAGTTTGTTTCTAATCAAAACTCAACAGTGAAATAAAAGTATTAATATAAAACAGCAAATATGAGGAGTCTGATAAATACAAACCACTGATTGTTTTTTAATTTTCACAAAAATTATTAGACCTTCTCTGAAGATCTAGTTGGTCCTGAGGGTTCCTCATCGGGTTGCTGTAGTGTGAGCCAGGTGTTGGAGGAGCTCAGAAGGCTCCTGTCCCCTGTAGGTGTCACTGTAAGCTCATTATACTGTCAATCTCCTCACATTCTTCAACACTGCAGTCTAACAAGCCCAGTCCTACACGTCTGCACGCTCACGCCGTGGTTTGCTGGATGTGTTCATTAGCGTAACTGGCTCTTCAAACCTGAAACAGGGTCACAGAGAGTGCTGCTGGAACGCGCTGCATGGGGTCTGAGTGTTTGGAACAGTCGGAGCTCCAAAAATAAGCAGCTCGTGTCTTTTTTTTAAGTGTTCCTGAGTGAATCTCAGTCCGTGGGGAACAGAAGGTTTCTGAGTGACGAAAGACAAACTTCAGGCTGCTGCAGGTACCCTTCTGGTCGTCTCCAGCAGTTACCGGCGCCGGCAGGAGCGGAGGAAGGAGAGCTGGCGAGAAAACCAGCAGAGCTTTGCTGGAGACGCAGCCTTAAAGGAGCCACGTCCCACATTCTTCACAGTTTCCTCCTCCTGAGACGCCTGTGAAGCCCGTGTGGTTTTATGTAGAGTGGTCAGTAAAGAGGGGGAGGGCTCACACAGAGAGGCGGAGTCTTTCAGAAGAGGGGGAGGTGTCACCCAGAGAGGCGGAGTCTTTCAGAAGTAAAGAGGGGGAGGGGTCACCCAGAGAGGTGGAGTCTTACAGAAGAGGGGGAGGGGTCACCCAGTGAGGCGGAGTCTTTCAGAAGAGGAGGAGGGGTCACCAGGAGAGGTGGAGTCTTTCAGAAGAGGGGGAGGGGTCTCCCAAAGAGACGGAGTCTTTCAGAAGTAAAGAGAGGGAGGGGTCACCCAGAGAGGCGGAGTATTTCAGAAGTAAACAAGGGGAGGGGTCACCCAGAGAGGTGGAGTCTTTGAGAAGAGGGGGAGGGTTTACCCAGAGAGGTGGAGTCTTTCAGAAGAGGAGGAGGAGTCACCCAGAGAGGCACAGTTTTTTAGAAGAGGGGGAGGGGTCACCCAGAGAGGTGGAGTCTTTTAGAAGTAAAGAGAGGAAGTGGTCACCCAGAGAGGCGGAGTCTATCAGAAGAGGGGGAGGGGTTACCCAGAGAGGTGGAGTCTTTTAGAAGTAAAGAGAGGAAGTGGTCACCCAGAGAGGCGGAGTCTATCAGAAGAGGGGGCGGGGTAACCCAGAGAGGTGGAGTCTTTTAGAAGTAATAAGAGGAAGTGGTCACCCAGAGAGGCGGAGTCTATCAGAAGAGGGGGAGGGGTTACCCAGAGAGGCGGAGTCTTTCAGAAGTAAAGAGGGGGAGGGGTCACCCAGAGAGGCGGAGTCTTTCAGAAGTAAAGAGGGGGAGGGGTCACCCAGAGAGGCGGAGTCTTTCAGAAGAGGAGGAGGGGTCACCGGGAGAGGCAGAGTCTTTCAGAAGAGGAAGAGGAGTCACCCAGAGAGGCACAGTTTTTTAGAAGAGGGGGAGGAGTCACCCAGAGAGGCACAGTTTTTTAGAAGAGGGGGAGGAGTCACCCAGAGAGGCACAGTTTTTTAGAAGAGGGGGAGGAGTCACCCAGAGAGGCACAGTTTTTTAGAAGAGGGGGAGGAGTCACCCAGAGAGGCACAGTTTTTTAGAAGAGGGGGAGGGGTTACCCAGAGAGGTGGAGTCTTTTATAAGTAATAAGAGGAAGTGGTCACCCAGAGAGGCGGAGTCTATCAGAAGAGGGGGAGGGGTTACCCAGAGAGGTGGAGTCTTTTAGAAGTAATAAGAGGAAGTGGTCACCCAGAGAGGCGGAGTCTATCAGAAGAGGGGGAGGGGTTACCCAGAGAGGTGGAGTCTTTTTTAACATTTTTTTAATATTTGTTGTCTTTGTACTATTTTCAGTTAATTATTGGTTTGAAATAATTTTAGAGTTTTATTAATTTACTGGTTGAACAGTGTTTGGTAACAGTGTATTCAGTTCAGTGTTTTTTGTTCTTCTGTACTGCAACCTATTTTTGCAGATTCAGTATTTATGCTAAATACTGTCACTGAACAGTGAGTGAAGCTGAACGAGTCCGGTTGTTTATGAAGCTGCGCTCCGCCTGTGAGAGTGAGGACTGTTTATTTGTTATGATGTAGATGCACTCCAGCCCAACAGGCTCCACCCTACGGCATTTCACCTCCATTATATTCATGCTTATCTGCTGTCACTGGCATCACCGCAGTTTAGCCTCGCTTCACTCACTCAGCAGGACCGAAATATCTCAGCTTCAGGGCTTCAGCACTGTCCATCACAGAGGAGAACATAAACATCTCCCAGTGATCCTGTACAGCCCACCAGCAATGCTCAGAACTATATTTAAATATATATATAATTATCTCACTTAATCACGACAGCTGTCATGTACACTGTGTGCAAGTTTCATGATGAATGGACCAATAGAAATGCTCCAAAATAGCTTGGACAAAATTCTGATTCCATTTACTTACATTGAAAGTAAAGAATATTTTGCTGAAACACGTGAAGCTCTAGGATCAGCAGTTAAGCTGAAGATGGGTAGTGACGTGGCCTCACAGACAGGAGGGTCTGGGTTCTGTTCCCCAGCTGGACATTCATATCCCAAACAAACACACTTGTCTGAAGACCCAGGAACATCTTCAGTAATTTACATATCATGTAATTTGCTATTTTTGGACAGTGATGATATATTTATATATACAGAGTGCCGTGAAAAAGTTTTTGAACCCTTTGAGGTTTCTTTTGCTTCAATTCAGCCACACTTCACGGTTTTCGAGCTGTTTAAAGTCACACCACAGCATCTCAATCGCACTTCAGTCTGGACTTTGACTGGGTCACTCCAAAATCTTCATGTTGGTTTTTTCAGCCATTCGGAGGTGTGCTTTAGACCATTGTACGCTTCAGCTTAAGGTCATAAACTGATGGCAGGACGTTCTCCTTCAGGATTTTCTGGTAGATGGCAGAAGTCGTCCAGACCCTCAAGCAGCCCCAGACCCTCAAACTACCACCACCATGTTTCACTGTCAGTATGATGTTCTTCTTCTGAAATGCTTTATTAGTTTTATCCCAGATGTAACAGATAACTTGTGTCTCATCAGTCACAGAATGTTTTCCCAGAAGTCTCTGGGATTATCAGGATGTTGTTTGGTGAATGTGAGATGAGCCTTTGTGTTCTGTTTGGTCAGCAGTGGTTTTGGAACTCTCCTATAGATACCATTTTTGCCCTGTCTCTCTTTCGTCCTGTTGAATCATGAACCCTGACCTTAACTGAGGTCTGCAGTTCTTTAGATGTTGTTCTGGGTTCTTCTGTGACCTCCTGGATAAGTTGTCGATGCGCTCTTGGAGTAATTTTGGTAAGTTGGTTACTCCTGGGAAGGTTCATCACTGTTCCATGTTTTCTCTATTTGTATATTATATTCACTGCAGTTCGTTGGAGTCCCAAAGCCTTAGACATGGCTTTGTAACTTTTTCCAGACTGATAGACATCAATGACTTTGTTTCTCATCTGTTCTTCAGTTCCTTTAATAATGTGTTGCTCTTTGAGATCTTTTACTTACTGCAGGTTCTATTTCAGGGATTTCTTGATTCTACAGGTATGATTCTAATCAGGCCCGGGTGTGGCTGGTGAAAATGTCATGATGATAGGACCAATAGAAATGCTCCAAAATAGCTTGGAAAAAAACCTGGTTCCATTGACTTACTTACAAGACTGTTTTTTGCTGTCATATTTGGACAGTGATATATATATATATAGTTGACCTACAACTTTCTCAGATTCTCAAAAGTATATAAAAAGAACGAAACGAAAGAAATGAGACACAAATATTATACTAGATTCTTTATTTATTGATCAAATTGATCCAGTATTTGTATCAGTGAGGAGCATGTGAAGCTCTAGGATTAGCAGTTAACCTGAAGATGGGTAGTGACGTGGCCTCACAGACAGGAGGGTCTGGGTTCTATTCCCCAGCTGGACATTCATATCCCAAACAAACATACTTGTCTAAAGACCCATGAACATCTTCAGCCTGGACTGTGTTCGTTCCAGGCTCATGTGCATGAAGATGATGAGAGCTGTGTGAATTAGTATCAGAAAGTCTTTTGTTTCTCAAGTAGCTGATGGATCTACTAATCCAAGTTTCTATCAATGTAGTCGTGAACATGAAATCTGTTTTTTTTCCTGCGATGCTTTGACCTTCATAGCACATGTGATGAGGTGTTAAGTGTTTCTTTCAGAATGTTAAGCAAGAAATGCTTAAAATTCAACTTTTCTTCCCACAAGATGGTCATGAAAACGTCTATCTGTGCTGCCTGCATTATTTACACATGACACTTGAGTGATGTTTCCTTTCAGCTTTGCTGCAGCAGCACAGAATACAAACTCCTACCATCTGTACTTTAACCAGCCTCTTCAGATTTGTGGCATGAAGTTCTCTTCAGAAGTCAGAGACCAACGTTCATTTATCAGATTTCCAGCTAAAACAGCCGTCAAGCACAAGTTACTGCTTTTTCAGTAGATGTTTTTGAGGAGATTAGATGGAAGACAGTCCACTTTCATAAGATCAAGGTGGAAAAACAAGAGCTACAGAGAACATGGGTCTCCTAATAACCACCTGGTAGACCTGCTAGACCCACCAACACTGGGCTCACATCAGATAAACATTGCTTTGATCTTATGGAGGGAGGAGAACATCAAGCAGCTTCAGATCTGAGAACATCCACAGGTGTTTCAGTCCATCCTTCCACTGTGTGAAGACTCCTCAACACTGTGGGTCTGAAAGGATGTGTACCTGTTCAAGACGGACTGACCACCCCAGAGTCCAGAACCTTAACACCACTGAATGGGCTGACCACCCCAAAGCCCAGAACCTCAACACCACTGTATGTACTCACCACCCTAGAGTCCAGATTCTCAACACCACTGAACGGACTGACCACCCCAGAGTCCAGAACTTCACCATCACTGAATGGACTGACCACCCCAGACCCCAGAATCTCAACATCACTGAATGGACTGACCACCCCAGAGTCCAGAACTTCACCATCACTGAATGGACTGACCACCCCAGAGCCCAGAACCTCAACATCACTGAATGGACTGACCACCCCAGAGCCCAGAACCTCAACATCACTGAATGGACTGTCCACGCCAGAGTTCAGAACCCCAACATTACTGAATGGACTGAACACCCCAGAGTCCAGAACCTCAACATCACTGAATAGACTGACCACCCCAGAGTCCAGAATCTCATCACCACTGAATGGACTGACCATCCCAGAGTCCAGAACCTCTACACCAGTGAATGGACTGACCACCCCAGAGTCCAGAACTTCACCATCACTAAAATGACCGACCACCCCAGAGTCCAGAACCTCAACATTATTGAATGGACTGAACACCCCAGAGTCCAGAACCTCAACATCACTGAATAGACTGACCACCCCAGAGTTCAGAACCTCAACACCACTGAATGGACTGACCACCCCAGAGTCCAGAACTTCACCATCACTGAATGGACTGACCACCCCAGAATTCAGAACCTCAACACCACTAATTGGACTGACCACCCCAGAGTCCAGAACCTCAACACCACTGTATGGACTGACCACGGCAGAGTCCAGAACCTCAACACCACTGAATGGACTGACCACCCCAAAATTCAGAACCTCAACACCACTAATTGGACTGACCACCCCAGAGTCCAGAACCTCAACACAGCTGAATGGACTGACCACCCTAGAGTCCAGAACTTAAACACCACTGAATGGACTGACCCCCCCCCAGAGTCCAGAACCTCAACACCACTGAATGGACTGACCACCCCAGAGTCCAGAACCTCAACATCACTGAATGGACTGACCACCCCAGAGTCTAAGGAAGGGATGGTGGAAGTGAGTCTCCTAAGAAGAATGGACGCTCTAATGAAGGTAAAGAGTGGAGATAGGCCATCATGGGAAACACCATTCCCTCAGTGAAGCATGGCGGTGGCAGCGCTGTGCTGTGTGGATGCTTCTTTTCATTGGCAGGGCCTGGAAAACTGATCAGTACATGCTAGTGAATACACACATACACTAGGGGTCAGTGAGCACACTTGCCTGGAGCAGTGGGCTGCCCTATCCACAGCGCCCAGGGAGCAGTTGGGGGTTAGGTGCCTTGCTCAAGGCCACTTCAGTCATGTCATGTTGGTTCAGGGAATCAAACCGATGACCTTTTGGTCACAAGACTGGATCCCTAACCTCCAGACTGGAGAAACTGATGAGCCTGAAGATCCAAACATTGGCTGAGCCCAGCAGCTAACCTGTAAGCCCCACACTGTAGATCCAGAAGCAGCCACGGTCACGGAGGCCAAATACCGATGCACAGTTTTCTGTTTGTTGTTTTTTTTTGGTCTTTATTATTGATTGTTTTGCAATAAGCAATGGTTCCCCCTCAGTGGTGGGCATGTACGTGTAAATCAAAGGATGCAAGCTTCCGAAAAATCCATTTTAATTCCAGGTTCTAGTGCAGCTGAACAGGAAAAACACCAAGGGGCTAATACTTTTGCAAGGCATTGTTCTTAATGGCCCCTCGGACCGGAAATTGATTGGAGATTTATTGAATAGATATGGGTGATGTTAGTATTCCATACAGAGCCCTATAGGTGAGCGTCCAGCATGCTTTTCTCTCGGGCTTCCGGACGTTTCTCTGGCGTATTGGATTTGTGTCAGTGGAACAGTAGGAGTTCAGTCATTTATCAGGAGTTTAATGAAACATGCATGAAACTCTCAGCCTCTGGAATTAAGCTGGGCCGACTGTGAGCTTTGGTTTAACGGTGATGCGGCTCTTATTTATAGAGTGACGATGGAATTTAAACTGCTCCGCTCATCCGCTCCCGGTGGAGCCCGGCCCGGCTGACGGGGACCGATGATTAACTGAAAAATTAATTCCATCGTTTAAACTCCGGCTGCTGAACGCTGGTGCTAATTGTGTTTGTGACAGGATGGACGTTAACCAAGCGTCTGCTTATAAATTCCTGTTCACTGAAAGCTACAAGTAACGAGAATGAAGAGCGTATCGTGGCTGTCAAATCAAAACCTTCCCGCCAGCTGATATGTACACATTTCGTAACAGATGGACGAACAGAAATGAGCTGAAATCAGTTATAGTTACGGTTAACTACACGGGAACAGTTCATTCATCAATAATAGCTATGAATTATGAAAATCAGACCTTTAAATTAGTAACATTTAATTCAAAATTTAACACAAAAATGACTGTAACTACTGAGGAAGAACCAGAAGGGGAGAGAAGATTCACTGTATTATCTGCCAGTATAGTGATCCCGTTCCTATAGTGAATCTATCAGTATAGTGAATCTGTTCCTATAGTGAATGTATCAGTATAGTGAATCTGTTCCTATAGTGAATCTATCAGTATAGTGAATCTGTTCCTATAGTGAATGTGTCAGTATAGTGAATCTGTTCCTATAGGGAATCTATCAGTATAGTGAATCTGTTCCTATAAGGAATCTATCAGTATAGTGAATCTGTTCCTATAGGGAATCTATCAGTATAGTGAATCTGTTCCTGTAGTGAATCTATCAGTATAGTGACTCTGTTCTTTTAGTGAATCTATCAGTATAGTGACTATGTCTATATGGTGAATCTCTCAGTATAGTGAATATGTCTATATAGTGAATTTCTCAGTATAGTGAATATGTCTATATAGTGAATCTATCAGTATAGTGAATATGTCTATATAGTGAATTTCTCAGTATAGTGAATCTGTCAATACAGTGATTGTGTCCATATAGTGAGTTTATCAATCTGTTCCCATAGTGAATCTATCAGTATAGTGAAACTATCAGTATAATGAATCTGTTCTTAAGGTGTATCTGTTAGTACAGTAAGTCTGTGGTTATAGTGAGTCTTTCGGTATGGTGACTCTGTTCCTATAGTAAATCTATAAGTATAGTGAATCTGTTCCTATAGTGAATCTATCAGTATGGTGAATCTGTTCCTATAGTAAATCTATCAGTATAGAGAATCTGTTCCTATAGGGAATCTATCAGTATAGTGAATCTGTTCCTATAGTAAATCTATAAGTATAGTGAATCTGTTCCTATAGTGAATCTATCAGTATGGTGAATCTGTTCCTATAGTAAATCTATCAGTATAGAGAATCTGTTCCTATAGGGAATCTATCAGTATAGTGAATCTGTTCCTATAGTAAATCTATAAGTATAGTGAATCTGTTCCTATAGTGAATCTATCAGTATATAATTATTAAATGAGTAAATATAAATGATTATGTACTTTAAATCAAACCTATAGCAAAATGTCAATAATAACCTAGACCTATTAATTCTCTCTGCAGTGCCATCTGCTGGCAGCTACTTTAATTCATAGAAGTCCCAGTTATGGCCAGCAATTCAATTACAGCTATTTCATCTAACTCAGAATTGATTAATGCATTTATTAACTCACCCATTCCAGGCTCCCAGTATGCAGCTTGAATATTTATGGCACCAATACAGCTCAGAACCTCCACGTGCTCCGGCTGAATGGCCTCTGATCTGACCTCTATGGCAGCTCACCTGATCCACCCCGGCTAACACACGCTTCACTGATCAAAGAGACTGCCCTGTTCACAGAGCAGTCATTTTAATGCTAACAGTCGTTCCCAGACCTCCTGCTATTTCTGTGGTGGAGCTCAGGCCTGGAGCAGTCAATAAAACGGTTCTGAGGTTCTATTTATCTACTCCATTAAAGCATCTCGCTCTAAAGTCTCCTGAACTGACCACCCTCATATTCACCTGCTTCACCGAGCACACAGCATTAGTCTCCTTCAGCAATCCGCCTTATCTGGAACAGGGATTTTGTGGAGAGGCTGAAAAAAGAAACAGAGTTAAACTTCATGATGATCTTCCTGAACATGGTCAGCAGATAAATACAGAACTCTCTGGACACTGTGAATTTTAAATGAAGCAGTGTGGAAGGCAAATATTTCCATAAAGTAAATCTCTTCATACAGTGAATCTCTTCATACAGTGAATCTCTTCATACAGTGAATCTCTTCATACAGTGAATCTCTTCATACAGTAAAAATCTCTTCATACAGTAAAAATCTCTTCATACAGTAAAAATCTCTTCATACAGTGAATCTCTTCATACAGTGAATCTCTTCATACAGTGAATCTCTTCATACAGTGAATCTCTTCATACAGTAAAAATCTCTTCATACAGTGAATCTCTTCTTATAGCAAATGTCTGTTTAGTGAATCTCTCCATATATCAAATGTCTGTTTAGTAAATTTGTCTGTATAGTGAATCTCTCTGTTTAGTGAATCTGTCTGAATAATGAATCTCTCCATATATCAAATGTCTGTTTAGTAAATTTGTCTGTATAGTGAATCTCTCTGTTTAGTGAATCTGTCTGTAAAGCAAATCTGTCTGTATAGTGAATCTGTCTATTTAGCGATCTGTCTGTATAGTGAATCTGTCTATTTAGCGATCTGTCTGTATAGTGAATCTGTCTGTATAGTGAATCTCCCCATTTAGTAAATCTGTCTGTATAGTGAATCTGTCCATAGAGTTGTCTGTTCGTATAGCGAATTAGTTCTTAACCGAATCTGTCCATAGAGTGAATCTGTTCATATAGTGAATAATGAAACTGAGTGATTATGTTTTAAAAGAAAAAGAATCTATTAGTGAGTTTGTGTCTGAAGTGAATCCGTCCATGTGATGAATCAGTTCATACAGTGAATCTAAAACATCTTTTTCATATCTGTTGTATTTTTGTAATTTGTTTGACATTGAAACAAACAGAGAACGAGTGTGGAGCCTGTCCAAACAGAATGTAAACATTAATTGCGAAGATAAACAACAATTAATAGAAGTGGTCTCTAAGGCACCAAGGGCTTCAGTCATTGTGTGCTGGAGGCCATTGTTCTCTCTAAAAATAAGGCAATTAACAGCATTTGAATGAAAGAAGGAATGTTTATGAAAGAAAGCAGCTTTATATAACACAACTAAACACAGCCTTTATCTTTCAGCTCTTTTGTCCAGACACCTGGGCATTCTTCTCCCTCACACAGTGGTGCACCAGTGGGGGAACATATCTAGAATAGAGTCTAAATAAAGGCCAGTGTACATGGAAGCAGCACTGCTGGCACACGTGCACGGTTGCTTGTTCTTCCTTCATCAGAAAACAAAGAACGAGACAAAAATACACAATTTAAATAACAATTATAAACATCACATGTTTCAAGCTGCATGTGCACAAATATGTAGTTGAGGGACGTCCCATCCTTAATCCATAGGGTTTAATATGATGACGGCCCAACCTGTGCAGCTATAACAGCTTCACATCTTCTGGGAAGTCTCTCCACATGGTTTAGGAGAGTGTTTATGGGAATGTTGGACCGTTCTTCCAGAAGACCATCTGTGAGGTCAGACACTGATGCTGGACGAGAAGGTCTGGCTCTCAGTCTCCGCCCTAATTCATCCCAAAGGTGTTCTATCAGGTTGAGGTCAGGACTCTGTGCAGGCCAGTCAAGTTCTTCCACACCAAACTCCTCCTCCATGTCTTTATGGAGCTGCCCTGTGCCCTGGTGGACAGCCATATCGGAACAGGAAGGGGCCGTCCCCAAACTGTCCCCACAAAATTGGGAGCATGAAATTGTCCAGGGTCTCTTGGTCTGCTGAAGCATTAAGAGTTCCTTTCCATGGAACTGAGGGTCCGTGTCCACCTCCTGAAAAATACCCCTACACCATAATCCCACCTCCACCAAACTTTACAGTCAACACGATGTAGTCAGACAAGTACCGTTCTCCTGGCAACTACCAAACCCAGACTCGTCCACTGGTTTGCCAGACGGAGAAGCGGAGAAGCCTGTATGGTCTCCCAGTGTCTGTGTGGAGTGTGTACGGTCTCTCAGTGTCTGTGTGGAGTGTGTATGGTCTCCCAGTGTCTGTGTGGAGTGTGTATGGTCTCCCAGTGTCTGTGTGGAGTGTGTATGGTCTCCCAGTGTCTGTGTGGAGTCTGTATGGTCTCCCAGTGTCTGTGTGTAGTGTGTATGTTCTCCCAGTGTCTGTGTGGAGTGTGTATGGTCTCTCAGTGTCTGTGTGGAGTGTGTATGGTCTCTCAGTGTCTGTGTGGAGTGTGTATGGTCTCCCAGTGTCTGTGTGGAGTGTGTACGGTCTCTCAGTGTCTGTGTGGAGTGTGTACGGTCTCTCAGTGTCTGTGTGGAGTGTGTATGGTCTCTCAGTGTCTGTGTGGAGTGTGTATGGTCTCTCAGTGTCTGTGTGGAGTGTGTATGGTCTCCCAGTGTCTGTGTGGAGTGTGTATGGTCTCCCAGTGTCTGTGTGG
Source organism: Megaleporinus macrocephalus (assembly GCA_021613375.1). Taxonomy (NCBI): domain Eukaryota; kingdom Metazoa; phylum Chordata; class Actinopteri; order Characiformes; family Anostomidae; genus Megaleporinus; species Megaleporinus macrocephalus. Next base: position 50,898,454 of record CM038707.1, on the reverse strand, counting down.
AGTGTGTATGGTCTCCCAGTGTCTGTGTGGAGTGTGTATGGTCTCCCAGTGTCTTTGTGGAGTCTGTACGGTCTCCCAGTGTCTGTGTGGAGTGTGTATGCTCTCCCAGTGTCTGTGTGGAGTGTGTACGGTCTCCCAGTGTCTGTGTGGAGTGTGTATGGTCTCCCAGTGTCTGTGTGGAGTGTGTATGGTCTCCCAGTGTCTGTGTGGAGTGTGTATGGTCTCCCAGTGTCTGTGTGGAGTCTGTATGGTCTCCCAGTGTCTGTGTGGAGTGTGTATGGTCTCCCAGTGTCTGTGTGGAGTGTGTATGGTCTCCCAGTGTCTGTGTGGAGTGTGTATGGTCTCTCAGTGTCTGTGTGGAGTGTGTATGGTCTCCCAGTGTCTGTGTGTAGTGTGTATGCTCTCCCAGTGTCTGTGTGGAGTGTGTATGCTCTCCCAGTGTCTGTGTGGAGTGTGTATGGTCTCTCAGTGTCTGTGTGGAGTGTGTATGGTCTCCCAGTGTCTGTGTGTAGTGTGTACAGTCTCCCAGTGTCTGTGTGGAGTGTGTACGGTCTCTCAGTGTCTGTGTGGAGTGTGTATGGTCTCCCAGTGTCTGTGTGGAGTGTGTATGGTCTCTCAGTGTCTGTGTGGAGTGTGTATGCTCTCCCAGTGTCTGTGTGGAGTGTGTATGGTCTCTCAGTGTCTGTGTGTAGTGTGTATGGTCTCTCAGTGTCTGTGTGGAGTGTGTATGGTCTCTCAGTGTCTGTGTGGAGTGTGTATGGTCTCCCAGTGTCTGTGTGTAGTGTGTATGGTCTCCCAGTGTCTGTGTGGAGTGTGTATGGTCTCTCAGTGTCTGTGTGTAGTGTGTATGGTCTCCCAGTGTCTGTGTGGAGTGTGTACGGTCTCTCAGTGTCTGTGTGGAGTGTGTATGGTCTCCCAGTGTCTGTGTGGAGTGTGTATGGTCTCTCAGTGTCTGTGTGGAGTGTGTATGGTCTCCCAGTGTCTGTGTGTAGTGTGTACAGTCTCCCAGTGTCTGTGTGGAGTGTGTATGGTCTCTCAGTGTCTGTGTGGAGTGTGTATGGTCTCCCAGTGTCTGTGTGTAGTGTGTATGGTCTCCCAGTGTCTGTGTGGAGTGTGTATGGTCTCCCAGTGTCTGTGTGTAGTGTGTATGGTCTCCCAGTGTCTGTGTGGAGTGTGTTTGGTCTCCCAGTGTCTGTGTTGACTATTAGTTAACCTTAAGCTTCTCAGACTCGACTTCATCAGTGAAAATCATGATTCACCTGAGAGTTGATCATCAATTCTGGGGAAATTTACTGAAAATATCTAAGGTAAATATATAAAATCTGCTCCACACGTTCTGACAACAGGTTCAGCACGTTTGAATGTAGTGACATACGCAGTGAAGTAATGCGTCGATATTTTGGGGGGAGTTCAATTCAGCAGAGAACCAGTATAATCTGTTTTGATTGACAGGACAGGAGGGACTGATAATGTAGAAAAGAGCAGACAGGTGAACAGAATCATTTGCATGATTATACCCAGCGTTTGCTGTTTGTCCAGAATGAATGAGAAATGGCTTTTATGATGCGCATATGTGATCAGATGATGTGGAGGCTGATCTAAGAAATGCACCAAAACCACTGAGGAAAACTGGGAACACCCACTAGCTGCTAAACGAGGATGAAGCAGACCCACAGACTCTGTAGTTATTAAAGCACTGTTGTCGCTGTACTTAAGAATAATACCTCACAGCTTTTAATCAGTGTACAGCTTTTGTTAGGCTGGGTTAAGCTGACCTACCACTCACATGATGACTGAATTAGTACAGCACTGTATTGTAATGTTTCTGTTACGCTCATGCTTTTGTGGTTTGCTATATTTTCTGTAGTTTATTGTTGAGGCTCTCTCTTTCCTCAGATACCCCACTGTCCTCCACCGCTGAGCCTCCAGCACTGTGCCGCGGCTGTAAGGAGAATGTGAATAGAGATTACAGCGTGTGATCTGAAAGCAAAGAGCTGCAGCTCCAGCCTGTAATCCTCCACATCTGCTCCACAACACCTTCAATACCGTTATACACAGAGACAGAGCAGCTGCTGGACGAAGCCCCCCAACACTGGCTTAACAGGGTGAAGCTGACCACAGTGAGGGTCTCAGTAGATAGATAGATAGATAGATAGATAGATAGATAGATAGATAGATAGATAGATAGATAGATAGATAGATAGATAGATAGATAGATAGATAGATAGATAGATAGATAGATAGATAGATAGATAGAAACATACATACATGTGTGTCTTGTCTCCCAGTGTCTGTGTGGAGTGTGTATGGTCTCCCAGTGTCTGTGTGGAGTCTGTATGGTCTCCCAGTGTCTGTGTGGAGTGTGTATGGTCTCCCAGTGTCTGTGTGGAGTGTGTATGGTCTCCCAGTGTCTGTGTGGAGTGTGTATGGTCTCCCAGTGTCTGTGTGGAGTTTGTATGGTCTCCCAGTGTCTGTGTGGAGTGTGTATGGTCTCTCAGTGTGTGTGTGGAGTGTGTATGGTCCTCCAGTGTCTGTGTGGAGTGTGTATGGTCTCCCAGTGTCTGTGTGGAGTCTGTATGGTCTCCCAGTGTCTGTGTGGAGTGTGTATGGTCCTCCAGTGTCTGTGTGGAGTGTGTATGGTCTCCCAGTGTCTGTGTGGAGTTTGTATGGTCTCCCAGTGTCTGTGTGGAGTGTGTATGGTCTCCCAGTGTCTGTGTGGAGTGTGTATGGTCTCTCAGTGTCTGTGTGGAGTGTGTATGGTCTCCCAGTGTCTGTGTGGAGTGTGTATGGTCTCCCAGTGTCTGTGTGGAGTGTGTATGGTCTCCCAGTGTCTGTGTGGAGTGTGTATGGTCTCTCAGTGTCTGTGTGGAGTGTGTATGGTCTCTCAGTGTCTGTGTGGAGTGTGTATGGTCTCCCAGTGTCTGTGTGGAGTGTGTATGCTCTCCCAGTGTCTGTGTGGAGTGTGTATGGTCTCCCAGTGTCTGTGTGGAGTGTGTATGGTCTCCCAGTGTCTGTGTGGAGTGTGTATGGTCTCCCAGTGTCTGTGTGGAGTGTGTATGGTCTCTCAGTGTCTGTGTGGAGTGTGTAGGGTCTCCCAGTGTCTGTGTGGAGTGTGTATGGTCTCTCAGTGTCTGTGTGGAGTGTGTATGGTCTCTCAGTGTCTGTGTGGAGTGTGTATGGTCTCCCAGTGTCTGTGTGGAGTGTGTATGGTCTCCCAGTGTCTGTGTGGAGTGTGTATGGTCTCCCTGCAGTCAGGTGAGTTGGAGATACTTAATTGTCCCGTAGTGTATGTGTAGGTGTATGTCTGCCTTGTCCAGGGCATTTCCTGGCTTCTACCAAATGAGGTCTGGGATAGGCTCCAGCACCCTGACCAGGGGAAGTGGCTTAGATGATGGATGACAAACCAGTGAGTGTGGTTGCTTCATTTGTTGGAACTGAATGTTTCTGTTACATTTAGATATCTGCCAGTTCCCACCCACAAACTATGACATTCCCAGTCTGGGGATTCAAATCCTCACTGGGATTCCAACTCTCTGTCCTGATGATCAGGTGGCTGGGTTCAGGGGAGAAAGCATTCGGCTAACTGCTGGAGTAATGGCAGTTTGTGGCACAGTTATTATATTTGGCATAGTTTCACCGCCAGGACCCTTCAGTCCGCGGTGCGTCGGGTTTATTGACAAAATGTCAAAGCAAAAACTAATTAAGGAAAAAATACAACAAACAAAAAACCCAAAAACACAACTGTGACCATAAAGTCTAATAGAGGAACTGAAAAAGCAACGAGAGACACGTACAAACAGAAGAGGCTAAAAACACACCAGAGCTGTGTCTAAACTCTGGTCCTCTCTGGAGGTTCTGTCTTTTTCTAGTGGTGTGCAGTGCAAACAATCCCACAATGCATCACAACGAGTGTGCCCCGGAAAACAGGGGGTCCTTACAGGCCCTGTCCTGATTCTCACCCCAAACCGAGGGGTGAGCAGAAGGGTGTAACTATTCAACACGTCAGAGAGCAGAATCAGGACGTACTTCACTTTGCGCCCCCTATCAGCTGCGTATGGCACTGCTTTACCATAACCAACCACCATGCTAGGTTAATTTTCCCACTTAGATAGATAGATAGATAGATAGATAAATAGATAGATAGATAGATAGATAGATAGATAGATAGATAGATAGATAGATAGATAGATAGATAGATAGATAGATAAATAGATAGATAGATAGATAGATAGATAGATAGATAGATAGATAGATAGATAGAGTTATGATGAGATAGATAGATAGATAGATAGATAGATAGATAGATAAATAGATAGATAGATAGATAGATAGATAGATAGATAGATAGATAGAGTTATGATGAGATAGATAGATAGATAGATAGATAGATAGATAGATAAATAGATAGATAGATAGATAGATAGATAGATAGATAGATAGAGTTATGATGAGATAGATAGATAGATAGATAGATAGATAGATAGATAGATAGATAGATAGATAGATAGAGTTATGATGAGATAGATAGATAGATAAAGATAGATAGATAGATAGATAGATAGATAGATAGATAGATAGATAAAGATAGATAGATAAAGATAGATAGATAGATAGATAGATAGATAGATAGATAGAGTGAAATATAGATAGATAGATAGATAGATAGATAGATAGATAGATAGATAGATAGAGTGAAATATAGATAGATAGATAGATAGATAGATAGATAGATAGATAGATAGATAGACATATAAAGATAGATAGATAGAGTGATAGATAGATAGATAGATAGATAGATAGATAGATAGAGTGATAGAGTGATAGATAGATAGATAGAGTGATAGAGTGATAGATAGATAGATATATAGATAGATAGATAGATAGATAGAGTGATAGAGTGATAGATAGATAGATAGATAGATAGATAGATAGATAGATAGATAGATAGAGTGATAGAGTGATAGATAGATAGATAGATAGATAGATAGATAGAGTGAAATATAGATAGATAGATAGATAGATAGATAGATAGATAGATAGATAGACATATAAAGATAGATAGATAGAGTGATAGATAGATAGATAGATAGATAGATAGATAGATAGATAGAGTGATAGATAGATAGATAGATAGATAGATAGATAGAGTGATAGAGTGATAGATAGATAGATAGATAGATAGATAGATAGATAGATAGATAGAGTGAAATATAGATAGATAGATAGATAGATAGATAGATAGATAGATAGATAGATAGATAGATAGAGTGATAGAGTGATAGATAGAGGTGAGACTCCAGTGGTGCTGTACAGACTCCACTCAGCAGGATGGTTGTTTTAATGTTATATCAGTGTTATATATGTTATATCACTGAGCGGCCTGCGGTGGTCCCTGCTGAGGGGCGAGCAGTGTTTGTTCTGTTTTGTAATGAATGCTGTTCGGGGTCAGCTCTGTGCAGACAGGAACAGTCGTGTCTGAGGAGAGAAATGAAGTGGAACAGAAGGACGGGGTTCTGACCGCGGCTCCGGGTCTGGTCAATACTGAACCGCGCTCAGGGTAAATGTCTTGTTCCTCCTGATTCACTGTAAATCAAGTTGATTGATTAATACGACTCAAACTGTCCGCCGAGGTTTTCCTTCAGAAAGACTTCTCAGTGGCTCATACAGTCTAAAATAATAAGGGGGTCTTCGGGCGGTGCCATAGATCGTTGGTAGTACTTTACAGTACTGTTCATAAAGCTGCATAACACTGACATGAGCTGACATTAACCCTTTAATCTCTCTCTCTGGAGTTTACAGTTTTTCTCAGTCGATTTGGTTCATTTCTCAGATCAGAATAAATTTCTCAAAACTGTTCGTTCAGTCTCCACGTCTCCTCCTCACTTGAGCGCATCATAATATCAGTTCTCGTTGAGTTTCACATTTTACAAATGCTTTTGTACATTCATGCTAATGGTCATGTACACCTGTCTGCTGTTTTTTGTATTATCAATTGTTTACATCACGTTTATCAGAGTGTGTTCTACTGATTGTCTGTTGAATTGTCTTACCATCCAAAACATTTAGGTTCTAGATCGTTGTCTAGGTCATCACATGCAGAAGTGCTGAACATGTTGTTGTAATCTCTCAGGCAGAATTTGTACATTTCTATAAAAATCTTTTTGGTACATTTTGGGAATTGTTATTATAATCATTTATTATTATAATCATTTATTTAGTCATTATTTTCTATAATATCAGTCTGTAGTCTAGATACACAGCAGATTCCAGCAGAGGCTGGATTAGACACTCCACGATATTCAACAGGATGTATAGGAAAGAAAGCATTCTAATTCCTTAAGCTTTTGTCTCAAGTTGTTTTGAATGTTTAGAGTAAGTTTAGAGTAAGTTTAGAGTAAGTTTGTGTAGTGTGTGATATCGAGTGCTGTAAACAGTCTGTCTGTCTTTCCTGAATTTCTATCTGATTTTGTTTGTCATCAAATTGCAGTGGGAACAATACAGTAAAAGAATATTACTGTATAAATTTGATTCCAGTTCGATTTCTTGCTCCCAGTCTTCCATATACAGTCATGTATAAGTTTGTGTATAAGTTTGTGTATAAGTTTGTGTATAAGTTTGTGTATAAGTTTGTATTTAGTGTGTAACACACACCGTTTTAACTGATATTCCACAGAATGTGTGTGTTCTTATAATCTAAATCTAGTTTCTATCAGAATATACTTACACTGTACACTGTTTCTCTGACAACATACTAGCTTTTTCGTAGCCAATAACACACAGGCTAGACATTCTGACGGCACTGATGAATGAATTGACATAAATATTTACTTTTAAGGGAAAAACAATGTGTTCTGAGTGAGATACGAGTTTTTACAGGTGTTTTATTGAGTTCTGCTGTTTGTACTGTTTTGAGAAATGCACTTGTTGTGACGCCAACGTGAATCATGATGTGAGAAACGAACCAAATCACCTGAGAAGAACCTGAAACCTGTTTCTGTACTCAACTCTTTTTACCTGTGAACACCTGATAGATAGATAGATAGATAGATAGATAGATAGATAGATAGACAATCAGACAGAGATAGACAAAGGTAGATAGATAGGTAGATAGATAGATAGATAGATAGATAGATAGATAGATAGATAGATAGATAGATAGATAGATAGATAGATAGATAGACAATCAGACAGAGATAGACAAAGGTAGATAGATAGGTAGATAGATAGATAGATAGATAGATAGATAGATAGATAGATAGATAGATAGATAGATAGATGTGATCTGTACTGCCACCCCCCACCCCTGACTGTAAGAGAGAAAACCAAGATTTTTCCAGCTCCCAAATTCCGGGCCCCTCTGCAGCGACGTTCCCGGCTCCGCTGGTCGGTAGTTATGCAGGTAGAGATATCTTGAATTCCGAGCGCAGGTACAGCTGGAAAGCCTCCTCCTCCTCCTCCTCCTCCTCCTCCATCTGCCTTTGGAGATCAGCTGTTTAATCGTGACTCGCGCTCCTGTCTGGGTGCATCTGTTGCACTGTACTCCAATCAGCCCATAAAACGCTCCAACAGGGAAAAATCCAATAAAGACACAACCCCTGATACTCATCCGTAATAAAGCCCGCGCGCCGCGGCAGCCGGGGGACGGCGTGGAGCGTAATGGGCCTTAATTGAGCTGTTTTATTGCTTTTATAAAGAATTCATGCTCTCTGCTCGGTGGAGCCGGAATGTTTCACAGTGACGAGTGCTGCGTGATTGATCCGAGTAATAAAACACGGGAAAAAAGGGCAATTGGGAAATCAACCAGAGGACGGAAACGGAGAAGTGGAATACTTTAGCGCACGCCGTCCGGGCTTTTACCTCCGAGGGCGCGCAGTGGCTGATAATGTGGGGGGTAATGAGGAAACAGGCCTTAGTTACGGTGAAGATATCTGGGAATTATGGCATTCTGGTTAGATTCCTGGCTGCGTGCTGGCGGAGTCAGAAGTATCCGTGTGTTTGATTATCAGGTAAGGATTTATTTGAAGATCTGATTACGAGCCGTTAACTGTTAGCCAGCAGTGCGCGACGCCCTGGTAAATAGAAAGGCCTCGTTTGTGAGCGAGCCTAGAAACGTACTTACTGGGGGGCTATTAGGTTCTCCTCTAATACAAAGTTAAACGTTAATTAAATGTAATCTTTCTGCTGTTACGTTTAAAAGATTTTCCTTAATGAAACTGGAAGTCTATTCATTCCCAGGAACCGCGGCCTGAGTAGGCACTAACGAATACTATCTCCATACTGAACAGTGCTGGAGCGGACTATGGATTTTTCTGTCTCCTCACAACAAGAGGATCCAGGTTAGAGATAGATAGATAGATAGATAGATAGATAGATAGATAGATAGATAGATAGATAGATAGATAGATAGATAGATATACAGACAGATATAGATAGATAGATAGATAGATAGATAGACTGAAATATAGATAGATAGATAGATAGATAGATAGATAGATAGATAGATAGATAGATAGATAGATAGATATACAGACAGATATAGATAGGTAGATAGATAGATAGATAGTTAGATAGATAGATAGATAGATAGATAGATAGATAGATAGATAGATAGATAGATAGATAGATATACAGACAGATATAGATAGATAGATAGATAGATAGATAGATAGATAGACTGAAATATAGATAGATAGATAGATAGATAGATAGATAGATAGATAGATAGATAGACAAACAGACAGATATAGATAGATAGATAGATAGATAGATAGATATACAGACAGATATAGATAGGTAGATAGATAGATAGATAGATAGATATACAGACAGATATAGATAGGTAGATAGATAGATAGATAGATAGATAGATAGATAGATAGATAGAGATTCAGGCACCCCATGACCCAGACTAGTGGTATAAAGTGAGAGATAGTGGATGGACCTCCCGGACTCTATGCTGATGCTACACTGGTGTCAGAAGTGCGGTAGTGCTGTCAGAAGGGCTGGTGAGTAATGGCGCTACTCAGTTGGTATGGCAGAGCCTCTGTGACGGCGGAGGCAGTGCCGCGAGGCTTGGGAAGGTGTGAGACCACAGGTGAGACCCAGTGCTGGTGATGTTGTGCAGAGGTTGTTGGCGGGGAAACAGATGCCGACAAGGAGGTTGTGGGTCAAGCGCAGCATGGATAGCGGATGGCTCATCACACTCGCCTTCACGGTCTCGCTGATATCCCTGCTGTGACCAGCTGTGCTCACACACACTGAGAACTCCTGAACAGCTGGAAGGCGACACTGTCCAGCTCGGTTCACTCGCTAGTTGCTGAAGTCGCAGCTCCAGGGGGCTCCAGGGGGCTCACGCTGGCGCCGATGGTGCGGTGGAGGAAGCGGGTTACGGCTTGGCAGAGTGCTGTTGCTGCTGCTGTCGGCTCCAGCTGCGGGGGAGGCGACGTGGTGCACTGTGGGGAGTTCTGCCATGCACAGGAGGAGCTGCAGCATCTGTGGAACTTGGCTCGAGCTGATAGGTCAGCAGGATGGTCAGCCTTTAAACAGGGGCTGTGTAGAAACCAGTTACTCGCCGCTCCTGCTGCTGAGAAGCGCGAGAAGAGGCTCGTGGTGGAAACAGCCTCATTAAAACAGACTTAAAGTTTTTTATGTTGTTGTTTGTTAGCTTAGCAATGTGTGTGTGCTGTTTGTGTGGGCGTCTGTGTGCGAGAGGGGACCACCGCGAAGGTGAAGCTTACGGCTGGTAGTGACCCCTGTAGGGTCAGGCAGTGCTTTCTGTGTGCCTGGTGTTCTCATAGAGTCATCGCCTCTTACACTCCAACACTGTAATAGGGTTCTAGATACCGGTGCATTAATAACCGCTTGCTAATCAGTTAAAAAGCAGAGTTTATAGTTTTACATGTATGATGCTAAAAAAAAAAGTTCAAAGGCCAAGACCTGACAGTGGAAATTAAAATAAATATGTTATTTAATAGTTTGGAGCTCTTCAGGACGAGTGTGTCTATGGAGACTGCAGGACTGTGTACTTGACTATATACACCTGTCAGTAAAGGGTTTGGCTGAAACTCCTGAACTCGTGTGTATATATATATATACCTGCTTAATTAGAAGTAGAACTCAGGAAGTTGTGTTGCTCCCTGTTTCTCATGGTGGTTTGTGTGTAGGTCAGAAGGTTGTGCTGTAAAATTCTATTAAGCAGTAGCTCCTGCACTGTATACTGATGACCTGGACACAGGCAGCTTGGTCAGTAAATAAATAACTCCCCGGTGACCAGGCACGACCTTAAACCCTCAGAGTGAGGCTCCAGCATTTTGTAAAGCAAGCACATATATTTTTATTGGTGATTTGTACGTTTATTGGCTCTGTTTTATGTGATTTGTCATTTATTTCCTTTCTGCTCATACGTCAGGACCCTCAGCGCTGTGTGTCGGGGGATGGCTCTCACCGAAATGGCCAGCCAGGCAGCAGACCCTTTCCAAGGACACTGAACAGTCCGCCAGAACCGCAATCATTTATAGGAAATAAAGGTCTGCAGAACCACAGCATTCTGGCTGAGATGTTCTGAAAGTCGTCCCGAGCCGTTACAGGCCGGTGGATCATGCGTGTGTCATGGCCGTCCCAGTCTAACACCACTGAGCACTCTGGTAGAGCTTTCTATGAATCATGTGTTCGTGATCCATTATTAATGCAGTCATAGTGCACAGTGCAACACATGGCATACATAATCCGGACAGCAGAGCCCATCACTGGACGCCAACGCTTCAGTTCATGAGGCGGGCTGGCCAAATTACAGCTGACCCCTCCCTTTCTGGACATCACCTCGTCCAGACTCTTCTCTCTGGCAGAGGAGCATCAAAAACCAGCCCGGCCAGAAATGTGTGGGTGATTTTTAAAGATTTATTGAAATAATATATATGAATTAATATTCTATATTATACAGTCTCATCAGGAACCATATCTGTGTATGCCTGCTCAGATTTATCAGTAGGCCTATGAAACAGGACTGGCTCGCAAGAGAATACACCTGCTTACAGGTACCCCCCTCTCACATGGGGGGAGTTGCGGGGGGACTCAGCTATAATCACTGTTAATGTCTGCAATGAGTAAGCAAGTAATCAATTTTCAAAGGCCTAGACCTGATTGAGGTTTTGGCCATAAATAATAAAAATATATGTTATTCATGAGTTTGGAGCTCTTAATGATTATGTGCTTGAGTATATACACCTGTTAGTAATGAGAGTGGCTGAAACTCCTGAACTCAATCACTAAAAGTGGTGTCCGCATACTTTTATATATAAGCTTCAGTAACAGCAGTCAATACACCCTCTATTGCTGGAAAGGAAGCATCATGGGACCACTATAGGACCACCGCTGACCGGATATTGATATTATTATTATTATTATTATTACAGTGGTGGACCTTTGGCCATAAATATATGTTATTAATTAGTTTGGAGCTCTTAAGTATGAGCCATTGTACTGATAGTGTTTATCTGTGGGGGCTGCATGGTTATGTGCTTGCGTATATACACCTGTTAGTAATGATATATATATATATATATATATATATATATATATATATATATATATATATATATATATATATATATATATATATATATATATATATATATACACACACACCAATGCCTTGTATGGCCAAAAGAAAGTGGACATGCCATATATATACAGTAGGTTCCCAATAACTGCAGTCAACATCACCCTCTATTACTGGAAAGGAAGCACCATGGGACCACTATTATTATTATTATTATGGTGGAGGTGGACTCTCTCAGGACTTCGCAGGTGATACATGGCTGCTTTTTAAATAAAATATTTATATGTGATATAAAATGTGCAGGTCGAGCTACAGCTGATAGCAGGAGAGGCAGGCAGGCGTCTGATTGGCTGATCCGTTGCTTGGCGATGGAGAGAGAGAGGTGGTGGGGGGACTCCGCCAGTAAGAAATGTGCCAGATGTGTTTTCAGGGACATCCAGCCGTGGACAGTATGTGGCAGAGCTGGGACCGAGGCTCCTGAGCGGCGGTGCTGCAGGTGCACACGCGAGCTTTCAGGACTGCATTCAGGAAAAAATAGCTGGAATTAATCAGACCGCACCCGCTCAGTCTGATCTGATGGGATGTTTTTAGCTTCTGGGCTTTGAATGCTAATGATGAGCTCTGAATGTTAAAGTTATTGAAGGTTAATGATTGTGTCGGTGGCAGTGAATCTATTCTGAGGAGCCTTTTTCAGAACCCAGGGGCGCATGGTTTACTGAGACTTCCACAGCCCTGTAGACGAGCTTCTGCTGGATCATCTGCAGCAGATGAGCTACTGTCTCTGACTTTACATCTACAAGGTGGACCAGCACGTAGTAGGAGTGTCTAATAGAGTGGACAGTGAGTGGACACAGTGTTTAAACACTCCAGCAGCAGCACTGCTGTGTCTGATCCACTCGCACCAGCACAACACATACTAACACACCACCATGTCAGTGTCACTGCAGTGCTGAGATATATGTGTGCGTGTTTCAATTATTTTAAATACAGTTGTGTAATGTTCTATAGCACTTGATAGAAAATAAATCAGAAGATACAAACAATTTAATATCTTCACTTCTCACTTAAAGTAAAAAGTCAGTAGTGATTTGATTTATATCGTGATATATATATCGATATCGACTGATATGAATAAAATATCCTGATATGATGTTTTTCTATATCGTCCAGCCCTAACTATAAGTAATAATCATAACACTAAACACTGCTGCCTACTTGTAGGTACTTCACCTCATCCATCACTCAATCACACATCTCCAATCACCCTGTAAACTCCAACTCCCATGACTCACTGGCATCAGAGTCACATGCCCATTACCCACCAATCACAAGCAGCTGCCGAGGTCCTCTTCCTCTGAGTTCTAACAGCCATCACCTGTGTTCACTTACCTTCACTGTGTATATACCTGCTCAGTGTGTCTGGTGAAGTTTGCCTGCTGACTCTGCTCTCGCTTCGTGAGTGGTTTTCTTGCTTTGTCCTCTTTTTCCTGCTCTAGTATTTCCTTAATCGGGCTGTTTGTTATTCCAGCTTTTGACCCTCGGACTGTATTTTACTCTCCTGGTTCCTCGTGTACCTGATTATTACTCTCTTGCTTCTGAGCTGCTCTGGACTTTATCCACTCCCTCAGTTTGGCCCTCAGAAACAAAACACACTTATTGTTTTACTTCAGTGAACATCTCTAGTATGACTACTAGTGATGGCCGATGAAGCCTCTTGAAGCGTTGAAGCTTTCCCTTCAGCTGATCCAAAAGAACAACAGTTTTACACCACTTGAACACGGAGAACCACTTACCAAGTTCCAGAAAGAGAGAAAGAGAGGGAAGATGGCGGCTTGGTTAAATGTAGTCCTCTGTAGTTCTTCAAGAAAAGAAAACAATGGAGAAAATGTCCACTGTAGAGAAATCCCAGCACTACAGAGTTTCTGTCCGAGGAAAAGAAGTTCAACTCAGAAAACACCAAACCTCACAGTGAAAATAGAAAAAGACTTCAAACCTTTACAAGCTCCACTAAACAACTCAAACTAGTCTAGACTGAACTGACCAATGAGAATCTGGCACAGTGCTACAGGGGCGTGGTCCAAGCTAAAACCTGATGTTTTAAATTTGTTCAACTTAAAAATATTAGTGTATCAGTTATTCTTTCAAAATAGTAGAACATACTAAACATTTTAATTAACAAAATAAAACTTTAGTTTTTAACCAATAATTACACAAACTCTTTACACACAAACTAATTACTGGTTAACAGTGTAGCGCCTTGCCAGATTCTCATTGGTCCGTTCAATCAAGACTAGTTTGAGCTGGTTTAGTGGAGCTTGTTCCCTCTCTTTTTCTCATTCTGGAACCTGGTAAGTGGTTCTCCGTGTTCAAGTGGTGTAAAACTGTTGTTCTGCAGTTGATGCTGATCTAAAGTTAGAAAATGTAATTTACTGTGTTTTTATCATTTCAATGTTTAAACTGTATTTAAGAATTATTGTAAGATAAACAGTTTTCTAACTAGACCAATCAAAACCAGCCATCATCACTACTGAACCCTTCAAGAGTCAGAATCATCCCAGTGATGATCCCAGTGATGATCCCAGTGATGTAACTTAAATAAAATCAAACTTAATTTAACTGTCTGTGTTCTTTTGATGTAGGAAAACATCAACTTTTTATGGAGACTGTTTTTAATTCTGATTACAGGAAACTCAATGTTGAGTTGAATTAAATGGTCAGTAGGGTTGATTTTACTAAATATTTTAAGTACAAACAATTTAGATTTCATTGTATTCAACTCAAATGATTACTTCCAGTCTCTTTAATATTAAAGTTGATTTTACTCAAACCATTAGATTTTCTCTAGTTTGCATTACTTCAATATTTTAAGGTAATCACTCGAACTCTAAGTACAATCAACTTATCCAATCAACTTGTTTGCTGTCATGAAACAGGGCCCACCCCTCAGTAACGGTGGGCGGAGCTGAGAGCCCTCTAAATGTTTAACTGCACCAGCTGGTTAGCTGTGCTAATAAAAGCCATGATGAGTCTTACTGTGGTTTTCTTTATTATTTATATTTCAGCTCCGAACTGGGCAGCGGCATTCCTCTGGAGTTAAACTGGATTACACCCCACAGCTTTTTTCCCAAGTCCAGGAAGCGATGAAGCCACATCTGGACGAGCGATCGAGCCCCGAGTGCTGCAGGACAGCTGGAACAGGAGGGGCTCTCACCGGAATGACTTTTAAATGACCTTTAATTCAGTGGGCCGGAGCGCTCCAGAACAGAACCGGCTTTAAATGATGTGCTTAATGTTATTATTATCACTGTCAGCAGTTCAGTCCTGACTCTGCTGAGCTATTTAAAAAGCGTGAAGTGAGCGCTGGCATGCTGACAGCTCCTAGTGGATTGTGGGATGGATATTAAGTAGATTCATTACACTCGGCAGGCCGTACGTAATTGGATAGTGATGTATTTTTAAACTGAAACAAAATCTTCTTTTTGCACCGGCAGCGCGGCGTTAACATCAGAAACCAGCCTTCCCATCAAAACAGCCAAGTCCAGTCTTAGAAGCTGGTTTTTCCACTGGACGCTGGACAGCAGGAGCTTCATGCTGGGTAGACTGGTCCAGAATACAGGCAAACAGGGGAACCAGGTCAAGATAGAAGATACCGCACCATCAGACCACACAGGATGTGCAGTTGTTCAATATCAGACCACACAGGATGGGCAGTTGTTCAGTATCAGACCACACAGGATGGGCAGGTGTTCAGTATCAGACCACACAGGATGGGCAGGTGTTCACTATCAGACCACACAGGATGGGCAGGTGTTCAGTATCAGACCACACAGGATGGGCAGGTGTTCAGTATCAGACCACACAGGATGGGCAGTTGTTTAGTATCAGACCACACAGGATGGACAGTTGTTTAGTATCAGACCACACAGGATGGGCAGTTGTTTAGTATCAGACCACACAGGATGGACAGTTGTTCAGTAGCGAAGTCCCAGCAGCGACTGTACTTTCTGAGAAGGCTGAGAAAATTTGGTATGCCAACCAAAATTCTCAGCACCTTCTACAGGAGTATGATTGAGAGTGTTCTTACCAGCTCCATCATCGTCTGGTATGGAAACTCTACTGCTCAGGACAGAAAGGCTCTCCAGCGTGTGATCAAAACTGCACAGTCCATCTCAGGAGCAGCCTTCCCCTCACTACAGAACATCTACCACACCAGGGTCACCAGGAGGGCCCACAACATAATCAGGGACAGTACACACCCCCAGCACACACTCTTCACACGTTTACCTTCAGGCAGACGTTACAGGAGTGTGAAGTCCAGGACCACAAGACTGACAAACAGTTTCTACTCACAGGCCATCAGGCTTGTGAACACCTCACACACTACCTCTCCAACCTCTCCTATCTGAACTGGTTTTAACTGGTCTGATTTAAACTGCACCTTACACTCACTGTACTGTCAGAATACTGTTTACATTCACTACTCACACAAACATTATTGTTTACATTCGTTACTTGCAACTTGCACTTTATGGCTGCTGCTCTTCATACTTGCACATAAAAGCACACATAACTTTTATTTTTTATTCTTTAACTATAAAAATATTTTTATCTACTTCAACTTATATTGTTATACTTTGTATATTTTGTATATATATTTTTTATTTCTTTTATTTGTTATCTTATCTATTGGTGAATGGAGGAGCAGCAAAGTAAGAATTTCATTGTACAGTGTAACTGTCTGTTCTGCTGTACATATGACAATAAAACTCTTGAATCTTGAAGTATCAGACCACACAGGATGGACAGTTGTTTAGTATCAGACCACACAGGATGGACAGTTGTTCAGTATCAGACCTCACAGGATGGACAGTTGTTCAGTATCAGACCTCACAGGATGGGCAGTTGTTCAGTATCAGACCACACAGGATGGACAGTTGTTTAGTATCAGACCACACAGGATGGACAGTTGTTCAGTATCAGACCACACAGGATGGTCAGTTGTTTAGTATCAGACCACACAGGATGGACAGTTGTTCAGTATCAGACCTCACAGGATGGACAGTTGTTCAGTATCAGACCTCACAGGATGGGCAGTTGTTCAGTATCAGACCACACAGGATGGACAGTTGTTCAGTATCAGACCACACAGGATGGACAGTTGTTTAGTATCAGACCACACAGGATGGACAGTTGTTCAGTATCAGACCTCACAGGATGGACAGTTGTTCAGTATCAGACCTCACAGGATGGACAGTTGTTTAGTATCAGACCACACAGGATGGACAGTTGTTCAGTATCAGACCACACAGGATGGACAGTTGTTTAGTATCAGACCACACAGGATGGACAGTTGTTCAGTATAAGACCACACAGGATGGACAGTTGTTCAGTATCAGACCACACAGGATGGTCAGTTGTTCAGTATCAGACCACACAGGATGGTCAGTTGTTGAGAAACAGAGAAACACACAGGTAGTTAGTTCTGTTAAGGGTAACTGAGATCAGTATATAGTGTTAATAAGGTGCTGCAGTAACTCCGGCTGGTCTGACTATTAAAGCATGATTGGTCCACAGAAGGAAACAAGGACATCAGGCTGCCTAAGATATCAGCGCTCCATCACCTACACCTCCTTTCAGAACCACAGGGTTGAGTTGTCTTCTCACTGTGGAAGAATGGACAGAAACACCTGTCGATGTTCTCAGATCTGAAGCAGTTTGATGTTCTCCTCCCTCTATAAGATCAATGCACTGTGTATCTGATGGGAGGACAGTGTTGATGGGTCTAGCAGATCTACCAGGTGGTTGTTAGGAGCCCCATTTTCAGAAGTGCCAATGCCAATTAAAGATTTAGCAAACATAGCAGCTCTATAGAAAACAATAGAATATCCAGTTTGCTGTTGTCCATCTACTGCAGTGGACATGCTTTCACACGACCTGGCTACAGTAATAATTAGGACACAGACATACACACTTAAAACTAGCTCGCAAATTACACAACGTCAGACTAACTTTAATTATGTGAAGTATTTTCTGAGCCTTAACTTCTTTCACATCCAGCCCAGCCTGTTTACCTCCGCAGAGGAGCGCTGTCCTCCCATGTGGCTGCAGCCAGACGGAGTGAGGAGACCTGTTTCCTGTTTGCAGTCTCTCGCAATGATTGACGTTATGCATTACTCAAAACACGTCCAGGCTGGTGGGTCTGCATTTTCTCTGTGTGGCCTTAAATCATTTGGTTTGTCATTTATTTTCCTTCTGCAAGTGGATTCCTTTCTATTTAATCTCCTCATAAACATCTGAGAAATGATATAAACGAACCTCAGTCCACTTATTCTGGACATGAACTTAATAAAGAATGGACTCTGCTGTAGTTCTACCATTTCACACTGTGCTGTGCGTAAATACACCTGGTAAAAATGTGTTTATGCTCAGAAAATAGCAAAGTTTATGCTTTCCAGTTCAAGTTTTTGAGTTTATTTGTCATTTGCACATCATGTCAGGACATAACATGCATTGAAATGTTTGGGGGTGAGGTTCAGATAAAACTCTACAGCAGGGCAGCAATTATATATATTAGTAAAAACAGTGCCAACATACAATAAATAGACAACAATTAAGTAAAATAAGTTAGAATATATACATTTAATAATAACTGAAATAAATAAGAGAATATACAAAACATACACAAGATATATACAGGAGGACTTGTGTAGAAACTTGCATAGGCAGGTTATCTAATCTATTAATTTATTAATCTAATCTTTCAAAGCCACTTGTTGACCATTTGCACTCTAAAAACTGGAACGCTGCACTAACACTGTCTGAGGCCTCCAAACAGCCGAAGTTCCTGAAGCCGTGGATGTTGGAAACATTCCTTTGGGATTTTGATCCAAGCTTACAGGAGTCCACTCAACGCATTGTCATGTAGCCCATTTGAGACGACATCTGCTTTGTGTCATGGTCCAGCATCGTGCTGGAAGTGGTGGTCAGAAGGTGGTAATTTGTGGTCATGAAGGGAAGAACATGGTCAGCAACGATGCTGCAGCAATAAAATCTAAGATACTTTTCTGAACCACAGTAAGACAAAGTGATTATCTGAGTTAGTGTAGCCTTTCAGCTGGAACCAGTCTGGCCATTCTCCACTGACCTCAACAGGGTCCAAGGGACTGCTGCTTATCGGATGTTTTTATTTACTGCTCCATTTCCAGTAACTGCAGAGCTCTGATGATAAACATCACATGTGTGTCATGTAGATTATGATTTTATTCCTAGATCTTCAGATCCGTTAGCTCTCGGTTATTTCTGTCAAAGAGGAGCTTTGATTTCCTCTGATGAAAGTTGACAAGTGAGCAATGTGGCTTCTGATTGGTCTACAACGTAGGAACACTTCTGTTTGTTCGACAAGTCAGGAGCCCAGTGTCTGACAGGTCTACAAGTCCAGATATACAGCCTCTGATTGGTTGACAAGCCAGGTACACAGCTTCTGATTGTTCGACAAGTCAGGAACCCAGTGGCTGACAGGTGTACAAGTCAAGATATGCTGTCTTTAGTTGACGGGCCAGGGACATGGCACTGATTAGTCAACAAGTTAGCAACACAGCTTCTGATTGTTTGACAAGTCAGGAACGCTCTCTTAATTGTCCATAGGTCGGAAACATGGTCTGCAATTGGTTGATGAGTCAGGAACACAGCCCAGGATTGGTTGACAAATAAGGAACACAACATCTGATTGGTCTATAAGTCAGAAACAAGGCCTCAGATCGGCTGACAAGTGAGGAACATCGCCTCTGATAGGTCCACAGGTCTGGAACACGGTCTTCGATTGGTTAACAAACTCAGCCCAAGGTATGGACAGCTGACAGCTATGCTAACAACAACAATAGCTCTTTTCAACTCGAATAACTCGACTGAATAAATTATCCCAGAAGACGTCCAGTGTTGGATTCATCATCATGGTCTCCAAAAGGCTGGATTTCAAAGCTCGCTTCTTTGTGGATACGACTGGACACCACTGCTCACTCCAAACACTCCTTTATTTACTTTTATTCTTGAGAGTAAAGTGTCGTGGACTGCTTACCCCTTGTGTTAGACATTTTTGGACAGGAATTAAGTGTCCTACAGTCCCCTGGGCTTCCATCTGAAGCCCTTTAGAAGAAACCCTGAGGTTCACATCAGGGAGTGCTGTACCTACAGGAGCAGTTGATGCTGTTGTTTAAGTCTGAGTAAATGTTGGAGCATCAGCTCCTGCAGTTTAATTAAGAACTGAGTCGAGTTTCCTCCAACTTCGCTTTGAACCCACATTTCCATCCTTCAGTGTCCCTCAGGAACGCTTCAGAAACTTTCCATCAGAGCTGCAGAGGGTTATGAGGAATGAAAAAGGCTAGAGTGTGTCTCTCAGGGGAGGAGAGTTTGGAGGAAAGAAAGAGAAATGACTGCATTACGGCTCTGCTTGGCTTCCGTACAGTACAGCTCGTTTTATCCACACGGCCTTTCAGCGACGGAGACATCAAACTCACTCAACCCACTCACATCCAAACAAATTACCACACGGCAGATTACGGCGGAGATGGTTAAGAAAGTTTGGAGAGTGTGGAGAAGAAGGTCATGTGAGTTAACTATGACCTAAGTCAATAAAATAGCTCTATTTTTATTAACGATGGATCAAAAACATCTTCGTTATTGCAGTTTATTATTGCTGTTACGGTTCAGCTCGACAATATTGTGGATTTCTGCATGAATGTGACCCAAATTATTATCAGATCTCAGAGTCAAAAGTCTCAGGACACCCTTTTATTTTAGAAAGGAAAGGGAACATGGCGTATCTGAATACCCCAGCAAGTAACGGGTGAGGGGGTCTATCTTTTAGGCTATGTCCCAAACATGGCTGCCATCTTGAAAGCCGCCATATTGAATCAAGGGCCTGTTTTTCCAATGGGAAGGTGGTCGTGTAGCAGATCAAAGCCAGAACTGATCAGAAATTGATTGATGATCAGATTTGTAATATCTCTTGTGGTTCAAACATTATCAACACAAAGTTACAACAACAACCACCTTGAACACCATGTTCAGAACCAGGGACAGCTCACTGAACACGCTGAACATTTTCTCTTTTGTTTCTGAAATAAAAGGATGTCCTAAAACTTTTGACTCACCCTGTAGAACCCAGTTAAACAAACAATGCAAAAATACCCTTTATCCATTTATTGAACAAAATAATATAACATTAAATGTGTTTGTAGGCAAAACTTTGTGAGCCTCTGCTTTCAGGATCTGCTGCGATGTGGAGGAGATGGAGGTGAGGAACAGAGTGGAGGAGATGGAGGTGAGGAACAGAGTGGAGGAGACGGAGGTGTGAAACAGAGTGGAGGAGATGGAGGTGAGGAACAGAGTGGAGGAGACGGAGGTGAGGAACAGAGTGGAGGAGACGGAGGTGAGGAACAGAGTGGAGGAGACGGAGGTGTGAAACAGAGTGGAGGAGACAGAGGTGAGGAACAGAGTGGAGGAGACGGAGGTGAGGAACAGAGTGGAGGAGACGGAGGTGAGGAACAGAGTGGAGGAGATGGTGGTGAAGAACAGAGTGGAGGAGATGGAGGTGAAGAACAAAGTGGAGGAAATGAAGGTGAAGAACAGAGTGGAGGAGATGGTGGTGAAGAACAGAGTGGAGGAGATGGTGGTGAAGAACAGAGTAGAGGAGATGGAGGTGAAGAACAAAGTGGAGGAAATGAAGGTGAAGAACAGAGTGGAGGAGATGGTGGTGAAGAACAGAGTGGAGGAGATGGAGGTGAAGAACAAAGTGGAGGAAATGAAGGTGAAGAACAGAGTGGAGGAGATGGAGGTGAAGAACAGAGTGGAGGAGATGGAGGTGAAGAACAAAGTGGAGGAAATGAAGGTGAGGAACAGAGTGGAGGAGATGGAGGTGAAGAACAGAGTGGAAGAGATGGAGGTGAGGAACAGAGTGGAGGAGATGGAGGTGAAGAACAGAGTAGAGGAGATGGAGGTGAAGAACAGAGTGGAGGAGATGGTGGTGAAGAACAGAGTAGAGGAGATGGAGGTGAAGAACAAAGTGGAGGAGATGGAGGTGAGGAACAGAGTGGAGGAGATGGAGGTGAAGAACAGAGTGGAAGAGATGGAGGTGAGGAACAGAGTGGAGGAGATGGAGGTGAAGAACAGAGTGGAGGAGATGGAGGTGAGGAACAGAGTGGAGGAGACGGAGGTGTGAAACAGAGTGGAGGAGACAGAGGTGAGGAACAGAGTGGAGGAGACGGAGTTGAGGAACAGAGTGGAGGAGATGGAGGTGAGGAACAGAGTGGAGGAGACGGAGGTGAGGAACAGAGTGGAGGAGACGGAGGTGAGGAACAGAGTGGAGGAGACGGAGGTGTGAAACAGACTGGAGGAGACGGAGGTGAGGAACAGAGTGGAGGAGACGGAGGTGAGGAACAGAGTGGAGGAGACGGAGGTGAAGAACAGAGTGGAGGAGACGGATGTGAGGAACAGAGTGGAGGAGACGGAGGTGTGAAACAGAGTGGAGGAGATGGAGGTGAGGAACAGAGTGGAGGAGACGGAGGTGTGAAACAGAGTGGAGGAGATGGAGGTGAGGAACAGAGTGGAGGAGACGGAGGTGAGGAACAGAGTGGAGGAGACAGAGGTGTGAAACAGAGTGGAGGAGACAGAGGTGAGGAACAGAGTGGAGGAGACGGAGGTGAGGAACAGAGTGGAGGAGATGGAGGTGAGGAACAGAGTGGAGGAGACGGAGGTGAGGAACAGAGTGGAGGAGATGGAGGTGAGGAACAGAGTGGAGGAGACGGAGGTGTGAAACAGAGTGGAGGAGACAGAGGTGAGGAACAGAGTGGAGGAGACGGAGGTGAGGAACAGAGTGGAGGAGACGGAGGTGAGGAACAGAGTGGAGGAGACGGAGGTGTGAAACAGAGTGGAGGAGACGGAGATGAAGAACAGAGTGGAGGAGGTGGAGGTGAAGAACAGAGTGGAGGAGACGGAGGTGAGGAACAGAGTGGAGGAGACGGAGGTGAGGAACAGAGTGGAGGAGACGGAGATGAGGAACAGAGTGGAGGAGATGGAGGTGAGGAACAGAGTGGAGGAGATGGAGGTGAGGAACAGAATGGAGGAGATGGAGGTGAGGAACAGAGTGGAGGAGATGGAGGTGAGGAACAGAGTGGAGGAGATGGAGATGAAGAACAGAGTGGAGGAGGTGGAGGTGAAGAACAGAGTGGAGGAGACGGAGGTGAGGAACAGAGTGGAGGAGACGGAGGTGAGGAACAGAGTGGAGGAGACGGAGGTGAGGAACAGAGTGGAGGAGATGGAGGTGAGGAACAGAGTGGAGGAGACGGATACAAACAGAAGGTAGTAGATATTAGACGTGATGCTGACTCGCCTTAAGAAAACCACCGGTCAGTGAGACTAACCAGCAACCACGGCTTCAATCTGCTAGAGAGCATGAAGATCAGACTCTGGAGAAGGTCATGTGGTCTGATGAGTCCACACGATGATTTACCCTGTTCCAGAATGATGGGCACATCATGCCTAGTGCCTGCTGTACAAGCCTGTGGGGGCAGTGCTATGATCTGGGGTCACTGTCGTTGGGCAGGTCTAAGGTCAGCAACATTATGGGCCCAAAGAATGAGGTCTGATCACCACCTGAATATGCTCAATGACTATTAATGGGTTTTTTCTTCCCTGATGACTTTGCACAGTGGTTCAAATCTCCCATCAGTACCAGATCTTGGAGAAGAATGAATGCAGCTCTGGACAGAAGTGAACGTTGTGACGTTAGAGAAGCTTGTGGAAGCGATGCCACAGTGAAGGAGCGCCATAATCAAAGCTAAAGCCACTCCATCGAGTGTCTGACCTTCTTTTGGCCATCACAGAATGAACGACCTGCATGATAAATAAGACTGGAAGCCAGATCTGCTAGTCTGGTGTTGATGGAGAGATTTGGTGAGATATGTTGCCCCCTGAGACCCCCATGCGACCGCCAGCGTGGTGGAAATTCCTGATTCAGTTTTGAACAAAATCACAGTCCCGACACGTTCAGCCTCATCAGCTGTTAACCTAATACTGGTGTCACTTCTGGCCCAGAAGGTCGTTCCTCATCCTCCGTTCGCGGCGCGTGGATTAGTCCGGAGAACTGGAGCGTAGAGCCTGTTTTAAAGATTACATGACAGCTGTCAGAACATCATCACTCCTCATCCTGATCTTCTGCAAGGATCAGCGTTTAGCAGCTCTGCCTTCCAGCCCTCTCCCAGCAGTGACTGATCTGGGAAATCTGTTATCCAGACAGAGCAAAGCCTTCTTATCCGCTCCTGGAACTTTGTCTTTGTCTTTTCTTTACAGTAAATACTACATACATGTGATTCTTCCAGCCATAATTCCATCCTCAGCCCCCATAATGCAATTCTCTCACCATATATCACACACCAGCTCCCAGGCAGTGACGATTAACTAGTGTCAGACGCCAATAAACCTGTAGTGCATGGATCCTTTTCAATATATATATATAATACTGTTTCCTCAGCAGTGTAATATAAATATACTGGTTATAAATAAGTGTAAAGCAGCATAATATAATATAATATAATATAATATAATATAATATAATATAATATATTATAATATAATATAATATAATATAATATAATATAATATAATATAATATATTATAATATAATATAATGTAATGTAATGTAATATAATATAATGTAATATAATATAATAATCTTCGCTGTACACACTGTATGTATAATATAGCAAACATGTGGATACTATAGTAAGATATCATACAGTATATTATATTTTAAATATGTGTGGTATAATGTAATACAGTGTGTGGAATATAACCATGTATTATAGATAATATATAATATAATGTCTACTCAGGTGTGAGAAGCTGTAATCAGTTATGTAAATATTAACATTTATTGGCCTTTAGACAGACAGAATGATGATAAACAGTGATAAATATTCAGGCTGGTGATGCGAGCGGTGAATAATGATGTGCTGATCTGCCATTCAGGATCTAATCAGTGTTTAGACAGTAACAGCATAAACATACAGTTACAGGCAGCTCTGTCTGCTCATTCGCAGTGAAAGTAAAAGTAAGTTTGATTTAGTCTGAGTTTGTTTATATATAGGGCTGCAGACTGGCTGTACCGTCAGAGGGGTATGTGTTCGAATCCCCCACTGGCTAACCCTAGAGTCCCTCTGTGTGAAGTCTGTATGTTCTCCTCGTTTCTGTGTGGGTTTCTACCCAAAGACAGGCAGTCACTACAAGCTGGTTGGAGATGAACTGGAGTATATTACTATATACAAGGATTCAAGGAGACTTTGGCTGTGTCTCAAATCCTACTGAGCTCCCTTCATAGGCAGCATTCTACATCATAGTATGCGCTCCTAACATGTAGACTGTCCCAATTCTTACATACCTTAAACATGCTGCTACTGAGGAACCTTATTTAGACCTGATTTTAAAGAAACATCGAACGAATATAATTTAATATGTAGTAAATGTGTAATAACTGTGTTATAGCTGTGTAATTATGCATATATAGATTATCACAACTCCAGTAATAACTCTAGATCAGTACAGGTTCCTGGTTCTACTGCTGAGAGCTCAGTGTGTATAGAACCTCAGTATCTCTGACTCTCTGGAGGTCTTAATGGAATTTCATGTAAATTATGTTCCGAGGCGGCGTGTACCGTCGTGTGTTCTCCGCCGCCGCCCTTTGTTAAACGTCTTGACTCGACAAAGTCACGGCGGAGCTGAAAGAGCCGGCCGCCGCGGTCAGTGCGCGTCTGTCTGGCGGCCCACTTTGATGGCTGGACGTGTCTGAAGATGAAAGATCTGCACCTTCATCTCGCCGCTGGCTTTGAGACGGTCGTGTGAATGAAAGCTCTTCCTCTGCGTGTTCTCTCGCTGCGCCGAGGTGGAACCGCCGAGCCCAGCCAGCCTGATCTGCAGCGCCGGCCAGCGCAATCACCTAATTGGCCTCGGAACCTTCGGGCCGTGAAGCCGCCGCTCGCTAGAACTCAGCTGCAGCTTTTAGAGGCAGTTCAGGATAATCACAGATCACATACAGACCCGAGCTCTGATCAACCCTCACCACGTTCCCCCCAGAACAAAGACGCAGAACCGTCAGAACCACAACACTACCAGAGCTCTGCGCAGCAGCCACTGCTCCACTACCAAGGGCCCGGTACCGAAGGGTCCTTTACGAAAGGGTCCAGGACTGAAGGGTCCAGGACTGAAGGGTCCAGTACTGAAGGGTCCAGGACTGAAGGGTCCAGGACTGAAGGGTCCAGGACTGAAGGGTCCAGTACTGAAGGGTCCAGGACTGAAGGGTCCAGGACTGAAGGGTCCAGTACTGAAGGGTCCAGTTGTATGACCTTTGCCACGGTTTCAGGACCCTATCAGGACTGAATGTTTGGGGGGGCGAGCGAGGCAGGTTTACACAGCACTCTCTCTATCACTCTCATCCCTCTCTTTTTCCGTCTTTCACTCACTCTAATCTCTCTCACTCTAGTCTTTCTCTTGCTCTATTATCTCTCTATTTCCCTCCCCCTCATCTCACTCTGTTTATCTCTCTTTCTTTTTTCTTTATTTTCCTTTTCCATCTTCTCTCTCTTTCTCTCTCTCTTTATTCTCCATCTCTCTCTTTCTCTCTCTCTTTATTCTCCATCTCTCTCATAACATCTTCTCTGCTCTCTTTCCACTCTCTTCTCTTTTTTCTTTCTTACTCCATTTCTCTCTATTTTCCCACTTTTAATTCCCCCCTTCTCCCCCCACCTCTCTCTCTCTCTCTCTCTCTCTCTCTCTCTTTCTCTCTCTCTCTCTCTCTCTCTCTCTCTCTCTCTCTCTCTCTCTCTCTCTACTCTCTCTCTCTCTCTCTCTCTCTCTCTCTCTCTCTCTCTCTTCTCTCTCTCTCTCTCTCTCTCTCTCTCTCTCTCTCTCTCTCTCTCTCTCTTCTCTCTCTCTCTCTCTCTCTCTCTCTCTCTCTCTCTCTCTCTTTCTCTCTCTCTCTCTCTCTCTCTCTCTCTCTCTCTCTCTCTCTCTCTCTTTCTCTCTCTCTCTCTCTCTCTCTCTCTCTCTCTCTTTCTCTCTCTCTCTCTCTCTCTCTCTCTCTCTCTCTCTCTCTGTCAGCATTTTAGCAGTTTTTGGTTGGAATAAAGGCCCACATAGCCGCATGGAGGTAAGTGTGAGAATGACATCATTTCTCTCTCTCTCTCTCTCTCTCTCTCTCTCTCTCTCTCTCTCTCTTTCTCTCTCTCTCTCTCTCTCTCTCTCTCTCTCTCTCTCTCTCTCTCTCTTTCTCTCTCTCTCTCTTTCTCTCTCTCTCTCTCTCTCTCTCTCTCTCTCTCTCTCTCTCTCTCTCTCTCTCTCTCTCTCTCTCTCTCTAATGTTCCTCCTACACAGTTGAGTGTAGATGATATCTGCTGCTAATTACACACAGCTGTGCTCATTAAACTCTGTGCTGCTTCCACTGCTGATCTTTTCATTTTATTCTTTTATTATTCATTTAATCCACTGAGCTGTTTAATCATGTGAGTCCTGTACGTGGACATATGACTCCGGATTAAAGATTAATATCTTGGGAAAATTTTGCCTATATGGTCAAAAGCATGTGAACACATGACCAGCTGACCAGTGCAGGCTTGTTGGACGTCCCGTTCCAGAATCACAGGCATTTACGGTCAGACTACGGTCATTCCCCTCCACCAAGCTTTCCTGCTTAGTGGTGTTCTTTGCTGGACGCAGGACAGTAATCTGACCTTCTGAAACACAATGAGATGTTTCTCCAGACTAGGATACACAGGCCTTGCCACACGGTAGTTTAGGGAATAAGAAGCTGCTCACTGTATCAGACAGTGAAAGAACTGAGACCATCCGAAACACATGATGATGAGATGAGGATGATGATGATGATGATGATGAGGATGAGAATGATGAGGATGATTAAGATGAAGATGAGTATAAAGTTAAATCCATACACACAATAAAGAAGCAGACACTGAAGCACAGAAATGGAGATAAAGACAGGAACCCTGGGTGGAGGAGCAGATCAGGTTTGGGAAGGCTGTAGGCGAGAGAAGGTTAGATGTTGAAGGAGAGAGTTCCAGAGCTGAGGAGAACGCTTGATCACCAGCACTGTGGAGGTTTGGTGGAGGAACAGTGAGAATCCCAACTGAGGAGGACCTGAGGGTGTGAGACAGATCAGAAGAAGTGAGGTCTGTAGGAGAGGAGGTGGATGGAGTACGGGACTTCATGGACAGCCAGTGGAGTTTTTGGAGAACAGGTGTGATGATGTGACCAGGTGTGTCTTACTCTATATCTATTCTATATATATATATATATATATAAATCTTACTCTCTCTCTATTCTCTCTCTCTATTCTCTCTCTATATTCTTTCTCTCTCTATTTTCTCTCTCTCTATTCTCTCTCTCTCCATTCTCTCTCTATTCTTTCTCTCTCTATTCTCTCTCTATATTCTTTCTCTCTCTATTCTCTCTCTATTCTCTCTCCATTCTCTCTCTATTCTTTCTCTCTCCATTCTCTCTCTATTCTTTCTCTCTCTATTCTCTCTCTATATTCTTTCTCTCTCTATTCTCTCTCTATTCTCTCTCTATTCTCTCTCTATATTCTCTCTCTCTCTATTCTCTCTCTATTCTCTCTCTATATTCTTTCTCTCTCTATTCTCTCTCTATTGTCTCTCTCTCCATTCTCTCTCTATTTTCTCTCTCTCTATTCTCTCTCTCTCCATTCTCTCTCTATTTTCTCTCTCTCTATTCTCTCTCTCTCTATTCTCTCTCTATATTCTTTCTCTCTCTATTCTCTCTCTATTCTCTCTCTCTCCATTCTCTCTCTATTTTCTCTCTCTCTATTCTCTCTCTATATTCTTTCTCTCTCTATTCTCTCTCTATATTCTTTCTCTCTCTATTCTCTCTCTATTCTCTCTCTCTCTATTCTCTCTCTATTCTCTCTCTCTCTATTCTCTCTCTATTTTCTCTCTCTCTATTCTCTCTCTATTCTCTCTCTCTCCATTCTCTCTCTATTTTCTCTCTCTCTATTCTCTCTCTATTCTTTCTCTCTCTATTCTCTCTCTCTATTCCCCCTCTCTCTAATCTCCCTCTCTATATTCTTTCTCTCTCTATTCTCTCTCTATTCTCTCTCTCTCCATTCTCTCTCTATTCTCTCTCTCTCTATTCTCTCTCTATTCTCTCTCTATATTCTTTCTCTATATTCTTTCTCTCTCTGTTCTCTCTCTGTATTCTTTCTCTCTCTATTCTCTCTCTATATTCTTTCTCTCTCTATTCTCTCTCTATATTCTTTCTCTCTCTATTCTCTCTCTATTCTCTCTCTCTCCATTCTCTCTCTATTCTCTCTCTCTCTATTCTCTCTCTATTCTCTCACTATTCTCTCTCTATATTCTTTCTCTCTCTATTTTCTCTCTCTATATTCTTTCTCTCTCTATTCTCTCTATATATTCTTTCTCTCTCTATTCTCTCTCTATATTCTTTCTCTCTCTATTTTCTCTCTCTATATTCTTTCTCTCTCTATATTCTTTCTCTCTCTATTTTCTCTCTCTATATTCTTTCTATCTCTATATTTGTTCTCTCTCTATTCTCTCACTATTCTCTCTCTATTCTATCTCTATATTCTTTCTCTCTCTATATTCGTTCTCTCTCTATTCTCTCACTATTCTCTCTCTATATTCTTTCTCTCTCTATTCTCTCACTATTCTCTCTCTATATTCTTTCTCTCTCTATTCTCTCTCTATTCTCTCACTATTCTCTCTCTATATTCTTTCTCTCTCTATATTCTTTCTCTCTCTATTTTCTCTCTCTATATTCTTTCTATCTCTATATTCGTTCTCTCTCTATTCTCTCTCTATATTCTTTCTCTCTCTATTCTCTCACTATTCTCTCTCTATATTCTTTCTCTCTCTATTCTCTCTCTATTCTCTCTCTATATTCTTTCTCTCTCTATATTCTTTCTCTCTCTATTCTCTCTCTATATTCTTTCTCTCTCTATTCTCTCTCTATTCTCTCTCTATATTCTTTCTCTCTCTATATTCTTTCTCTCTCTATTCTCTCTCTATTCTCTCTCTATATTCTTTCTCTCTCTATATTCTTTCTCTCTCTATTCTCTCTCTATTCTCTCTCTATATTCTTTCTCTCTCTATTCTCTCTCTATTCTCTCTCTATATTCTTTCTCTCTCTATATTCTTTCTCTCTCTATTTTCTCTCTCTATATTCTTTCTATCTCTATATTCGTTCTCTCTCTATTCTCTCTCTATATTCTTTCTCTCTCTATTCTCTCACTATTCTCTCTCTATTCTCTCTCTATATTCTTTCTCTCTCTATTCTCTCACTATTCTCTCTCTATTCTCTCTCTATATTCTTTCTCTCTCTATATTCGTTCTCTCTCTATTCTCTCTCTATATTCTTTCTCTCTCTATTCTCTCACTATTCTCTCTCTATTCTATCTCTATATTCTTTCTCTCTCTATATTCGTTCTCTCTCTATTCTCTCTCTATATTCTTTCTCTCTCTATTCTCTCACTATTCTCTCTCTATATTCTTTCTCTCTCTATATTCGTTCTCTCTCTATTCTCTCTCTATTCTCTCTCTATATTCTTTCTCTCTCTATTCTCTCACTATTCTCTCTCTATATTCTTTCTCTCTCTATTCTCTCACTATTCTCTCTCTATATTCTTTCTCTCTCTATTCTCTCTCTATTCTCTCTCTATATTCTTTCTCTCTCTATTCTCTCTCTATTCTCTCTCTATATTCTTTCTCTCTCTATTCTCTCACTATTCTCTCTCTATATTCTTTCTCTCTCTATATTCGTTCTCTCTCTATTCTCTCTCTATTCTCTCTCTATATTCTTTCTCTCTCTATTCTCTCACTATTCTCTCTCTATATTCTTTCTCTCTCTATATTCGTTCTCTCTCTATTCTCTCTCTATTCTCTCTCTATATTCTTTCTCTCTCTATTCTCTCACTATTCTCTCTCTATATTCTTTCTCTCTCTATCTCTCACTATTCTCTCTCTATATTCTTTCTCTCTCTATTCTCTCTCTATTCTCTCTCTATATTCTTTCTCTCTCTATTCTCTCTCTATTCTCTCTCTATTCTCTCTCTATATTCTTTCTCTCTCTATTCTCTCTCTATATTCTTTCTCTCTCTATTTTCTCTCTCTATATTCTTTCTCTCTCTATTTTCTCTCTCTATATTCTTTCTATCTCTATATTCTTTCTCTCTCTATTCTCTCTCTATATTCTTTCTTTCTCTATTCTCTCACTATTCTCTCTCTATATTCTTTCTCTCTCTATTCTCTCTCTATTCTCTCTCTTTCTCTCTCTATATCTTTCTCTCTCTATTCTCTCTCAATTCTCTCTCTATATTCTTTCTCTCTCTATTCTCTCTCTATATTCTTTCTCTCACTATTCTCTCTCTATATTCTTTCTCTCTCTATTCTCTCTCTATATTCTTTCTCTCTCTATTCTCTCACTCTTCTCTCTCTATTCTCTCTCTATATTCTTTCTCTCTCTATTCTCTCTCTATATTCTTTCTCTCTCTATTCTCTCTCTATTCTCTCTCTATATTCTTTCTCTCACTATTCTCTCTCTATATTCTTTCTCTCTCTATTCTCTCTCTATATTCTTTCTCTCTCTATTCTCTCACTATTCTCTCTCTATATTCTTTCTCTCTCTATTCTCTCTCTTATTCTTTCTCTCTCTATTCTCTCACTATTCTCTCACTATTCTCTCTCTATATTCTTTCTCTCTCTATTCTCTCACTATTCTCTCACTATTCTCTCTTTATATTCTTTCTCTCTCTATTCTCTCTCTATTCTCTCTATATTCTTTCTCTCTCAATAATCTCACTATATTCTTTCTCTCTCTGTTCTCTCTCTATATTCTTTCTCTCTCTATTTTCTCTCTCTATATTCTTTCTCTCTCTATTCTCTCTCTATATTCTTTCTCTCTCTATTCTCTCACTATTCTCTCACTATTCTCTCTCTATAT
Source organism: Megaleporinus macrocephalus (assembly GCA_021613375.1). Classification (NCBI taxonomy): domain Eukaryota; kingdom Metazoa; phylum Chordata; class Actinopteri; order Characiformes; family Anostomidae; genus Megaleporinus; species Megaleporinus macrocephalus. The sequence continues at coordinate 50,866,862 of CM038707.1, read as the reverse complement.
TCTTTCTCTCTCTATTCTCTCTCTATTCTCTCTCTCTCCATTCTCTCTCTATTCTCTCTCTCTCTATTCTCTCTCTATTCTCTCTCTCTCTATTCTCTCTCTATATTCTTTCTCTCTCTATTCTCTCTCTATTCTCTCTCTCTCCATTCTCTCTCTATTCTCTCTCTCTCTATTCTCTCTCTATATTCTTTCTCTCTCTATTTTCTCTCTCTATATTCTTTCTCTCTCTATTCTCTCTCTATATTCTTTCTCTCTCTATTCTCTCTCTATATTCTTTCTCTCTCTATTTTCTCTCTCTATATTCTTTCTCTCTCTATTCTCTCTATATATTCTTTCTCTCTCTATTCTCTCTCTATATTCTTTCTCTCTCTATATTCTTTCTCTCTCTATATTCTTTCTCTCTCTATTTTCTCTCTCTATATTCTTTCTATCTCTATATTCGTTCTCTCTCTATCTCTCTCTATATTCTTTCTCTCTCTATTCTCTCACTATTCTCTCTCTATTCTATCTCTATATTCTTTCTCTCTCTATATTCGTTCTCTCTCTATTCTCTCTCTATATTCTTTCTCTCTCTATTCTCTCACTATTCTCTCTCTATTCTATCTCTATATTCTTTCTCTCTCTATATTCTTTCTCTCTCTATTCTCTCTCTATATTCTTTGTCTCTCTATATTCTTTCTCTCTCTATTCTCTCTCTATATTCTTTCTCTCTCTATTTTCTCTCTCTATATTCTTTCTATCTCTATATTCGTTCTCTCTCTATTCTCTCTCTATATTCTTTCTCTCTCTATTCTCTCTCTATTCTCTCTCTATTCTTTCTCTATATTCTTTCTCTCTCTATATTCTTTCTCTCTCTATTCTCTCACTATTCTCTCTCTATATTCTTTCTCTCTCTATTCTCTCACTATTCTCTCTCTATATTCTTTCTCTCTCTATTCTCTCTCTATTCTCTCTCTATATTCTTTCTCTCTCTATTCTCTCTCTATTCTCTCTCTATTCTCTCTATATTCTTTCTCTCTCTATTCTCTCTCTATATTCTTTCTCTCTCTATTTTCTCTCTCTATATTCTTTCTCTCTCTATATTCTTTCTCTCTCTATTCTCTCTCTATTCTCTCTCTATATTCTTTCTCTCTCTATTTTCTCTCTCTATATTCTTTCTATCTCTATATTCTTTCTCTCTCTATTCTCTCTCTATATTCTTTCTTTCTCTATTCTCTCACTATTCTCTCTCTATATTCTTTCTTTCTCTATTCTCTCACTATTCTCTCTATATTCTTTCTCTCTCTATTCTCTCTCTATTCTCTCTCTATTCTCTCACTACTCTCTCTCTATATTCTTTCTCTCTCTTTTCTCTCTCTATTCTCTCTCTATATTCTTTCTCTCACTATTCTCTCTCTCTCTATTCTCTCTCTGTGTTCTTTCTCTCTCTATTTTCTCTCTCTATATTCTTTCTATCTCTATATTCTTTCTCTCTCTATTCTCTCTCTATATTCTTTCTCTCTCTATTCTCTCTCTATATTCTTTCTCTCTCTATTCTCTCACTATTCTCTCTCTATATTCTTTCTTTCTCTATTCTCTCTCTATTCTCTCTCTTTTCTCTCTCTATATTCTTTCTCTCTCTTTTCTCTCTCTATTCTCTCTCTATATTCTTTCTCTCACTATTCTCTCTCTCTCTATTCTCTCTCTGTGTTCTTTCTCTCTCTATTTTCTCTCTCTATATTCTTTCTATCTCTATATTCTTTCTCTCTCTATTCTCTCTCTATATTCTTTCTCTCTCTATTCTCTCTCTATATTCTTTCTCTCTCTATTCTCTCACTATTCTCTCTCTATATTCTTTCTCTCTCTATTCTCTCTCTATATTCTTTCTCTCTCTATTCTCTCTCTATTCTCTCTCTCTCCATTCTCTCTCTATTCTCTCTCTATATTCTTTCTCTCTCTATTCTCTCTCTATTCTCTCTCTTTATTCTTTCTCTCTCTATTCTCTCTCTATTCTCTCTCTATATTCTCTCTCTATATTCTTTCTCTCTCTATATTCTTTCTCTCTCTATTCTCTCTCTATTCTCTCTCTATATTCTCTCTCTATATTCTTTCTCTCTCTATATTCTTTCTCTCTCTATTCTCTCTCTATATTCTTTCTCTCTCTATTCTCTCTCTATTCTCTCTCTCTATTCTCTCACTATTCTCTCTCTATTCTCTCTCTCTATTCTCTCTCTATATTCTTTCTCTCTCTATTCTCTCTCTATATTCTTTCTCTCTCTATTCTCTCTCTATATTCTTTCTCTCTCTATTCTCTCTCTATATTCTTTCTCTCTCTATATTCTTTCTCTCTCTATTCTCTCTCTATTCTCTCTCTATATTCTTTCTCTCTCTATTCTCTCTCTATATTCTTTCTCTCTCTATTCTCTCTCTATATTCTTTCTCTCTCTATTCTCTCACTATTCTCTCTCTATATTCTGTCTCTCTCTATTCTCTCTCTATTCTCTCTCTATTCTCTCTCTATATTCTTTCTCTCTCTATTCTCTCTCTGTTCTTTCTCTCTCTATATTCTCTCTCTATATTCTTTTTCTCTCTATTCTCTCTCTATATATTCTTTCTCTCTCTATTCTCTCTATATTCTTTCTCTCTCTATTCTCTCTCTATTCTCTCTCTATTCTCTCTCTCTCTATTCTCTCTCTCTCTATTCGTCCTACATAACACTGACATAAGCATGTCATAAAGGTGGTAATAACAGTCACTGTGGCAGTTAATAAGCGCGAGACATACGCTCTCAGAACACCAGTCGTTCAGACTTTTCTTATAATAATATTTTGATATACCTGATATATAAGAGTCTGATATACCGACAATCTGTAATGTGACATTAGTAACATGGTAATAACATAATAATAAGCTGTTTATGTCAGTGCTACGTATCAGGCTCCGTGTCTGTTCAGAGAAGAGCTGATGAAGCTCCGCAGCTGGTTCTTTATTTCCTGCAGGTATTAGTCAGATCTGAGATGATCAGTGGTGTGTGTTCTCTCTGGGAGGGGGGCTTCAGGCTGTGGGGTGTTAAAGAGACGCACTACAGCAGTTTATTTCTTGTTCCTGCGCTGTAGACGCAGCTCTCTGTGCAGCTCTCTGTGCAGCTCCAGCGCTTTTAAAAACAACACGCTGAAGGTTTTGTCCTGGATTCAGCAGCTCTGCCCCCTGGGCCTCCTCTCCTCACATCAGCAAACGCCTCTACAAACAGGAGAGAAGACACGACGCAGCGCTGAGGGAAGCGCCGACGCTAACGCTCTCGGTGTGATCCAGACGGAGCGACTGAAGCTCTGAGACTCCACAGGATCAGAAGAACCGGGGCCGCTTCCTACTGGCACGTTTCCGGGAGACCAAACGAAGCCGAGCCCGTACGCCGGCGAGCACACTCCTCGCGAGCACGTGACTACGCACTTGGCTGCCGTTGCCGCGGTTTCTATTCACAGCCTATCCGCTCACGCTCCTCGGCCCACTTCACTTTCAAGCCCGCGGATCCCACGTCTCAAAGAAAAACACGAACGCCTGCCGATAAAAACACCAGCGGCTTATTATTCTTGGGGCACAATTCAATTACAGCGCGCATGAAAGCAGCGGCGGGGATGTTGGATGTGTCTTCAGCGTGGTGAGATCATCTTCAATCCAGCAACTACATCTAATATTCCTCATCACGAGCTTGTCGGAGGACTCCAGCTATTTAAAGACTCTTCATGTTTCTGTTTCTGCTGGGAATTCAGTTTCAAGCCAAACAAACAAGACTGCACGAGTGAGAACACCTCACCAAGTATCAGATACACCGACTGGGTTCCAGATAAGACCACGTTTGCACCCCAGTTACGTCCACAGCTTTGAGCAGACACTCCCTCCAGAGTGAATTACAGTTCTAGTGTTGTTCCAGAGGAGCACTCTCTGAACACGGCTGTAGAACACCCCTGTTTAGTTAACTAGAACACCTTGTTTAAAATAAACAGCTTTTATGGCTTTAAAGAACATCGTTTTTATTCAAAGCCTGTAGTTTAAGACTGTCAGAGAATACTGAGCCTACAAAGGCCACCTGAAGTTCATGGAAGCCTGAAGGCCACTTGAAGCGTGGTGGTGGAACCTGAAGGGCAGTGGTTGTACCTTAAAGACAGTTGTGCCACAAAACCAAGTGGTGCCACTTAAGAAGCCATGGTGCAACCTAAAGGGCAGTGGGGTCACAAAAACGTCTCTGGTGCTACAAGAAGGGCAGTACTTCAAGCTGAAGAGTGGTGGTGGAACTTAACTGATAGAAGTACAACCTGAACCAGTGGTGCCACCTAAAGAGCAGTGGCGCAACATAAAGGGCAGTGTTTGCACATTAAAGGCAGTTATGCCACCTGAATGCCAGAGGTGCCTCCTAAAGGGTAGTAGTGCCACCTAAAGGGCAGAGGTGCCACCTGAAGGGCAATGATGCCACCAGAAGGGCAATGATATCACCAGAAGGGCAGTGGTGCCACCTTAAGGTAGTGATGCTACCTAAAGAGCAATGGCACCACCAGAAGGGCAGTGGTACCACCAGAAGGGCAGTGGTGCCACCTGAAAGGCAATGGTGCCACCTAAAAGGCAGTAGACCACCTAAAGGGCAGTGGTGCCACTTGGAAGCTAGTAATGCCACCTGAATGCCAGTGGTGCCTCCTAAAAGGCAGAGGTGCCACCTGAAGAGCGTGAGGCTACCTGAAAAGCAATGGTACCACCGGGAGGGCAGTGATGCCACCTGTAGGGCAATGGTGCCAACTAAATGGTAGCAGTGCCACCTAAAGTGCAGTGGTGCCTCCTGAAGGGCAGTGGTGCCTCCTAAAGGGCAGTGGTGCCACCTAAAGGGTAACGGTGCCACCTGATGGGCAGTGATGCCACTTAAGAGCCAGTGGTGAAACCTGAAGGCCGGCTGTGGCACTTTAAGGCCAGTGGGGCATCCTGAAGGGCAGTGGTGCCATCCAAAGCTATTACAATGCTAACAATGAGTTATCAATGTAAGTGAGAACCTATAACAATCCAGCACCTAGAACCCACCTCCTATCTAAACATATACTGATCTTCAATCTAGTCAATATTTCTTATATATTAATATATATTTCTAATCGTGAGATATAAACAAGAATATTATTCCACCATCTCTATACGTCCATCTCTATACGTCCATCTCTATACGTCCATCTCTATACGTCCATCTCTATACCTCCATCTCTATACGTCCATCTCTATACATCCATCTCTATACGTCCATCTCTATACGTCCATCTCTATACCTCCATCTCTATACGTCCATCTCTATACGTCCATCTCTATACGTCCATCTCTATACGTCCATCTCTATACGTCCATCTCTATACGTCCATCTCTATACGTCCATCTCTATACCTCCATCTCTATACGTCCATCTCTATACCTCCATCTCTATACCTCCATCTCTATACATCCATCTCTATACATCCATCTCTATACGTCCATCTCTATACGTCCATCTCTATACCTCCATCTCTATACGTCCATCTCTATACCTCCATCTCTATACGTCCATCTCTATACGTCCATCTCTATACCTCCATCTCTATACGTCCATCTCTATACCTCCATCTCTATACGTCCATCTCTATACGTCCATCTCTATACGTCCATCTCTATACCTCCATCTCTATACGTCCATCTCTATACGTCCATCTCTATACGTCCATCTCTATACCTCCATCTCTATACGTCCATCTCTATACGTCCATCTCTATACGTCCATCTCTATACGTCCATCTCTATACGTCCATCTCTATACCTCCATCTCTATACGTCCATCTCTATACCTCCATCTCTATACGTCCATCTCTATACGTCCACCTCTATACGTCCATCTCTATACCTCCATCTCTATACCTCCATCTCTATACATCCATCTCTATACCTCCATCTCTATACCTCCATCTCTATACCTGCATCTCTATACGTCCATCTCTATACGTCCATCTCTATACCTCCATCTCTATACGTCCATCTCTATACCTCCATCTCTATACGTCCATCTCTATACCTCCATCTCTATACGTCCATCTCTATACGTCCATCTCTATACGTCCACCTCTATACGTCCATCTCTATACCTCCATCTCTATACCTCCATCTCTATACATCCATCTCTATACATCCATCTCTATACCTCCATCTCTATACCTCCATCTCTATACGTCCATCTCTATACATCCATCTCTATACCTCCATCTCTATACATCCATCTCTATACCTCCATCTCTATACCTCCATCTCTATACGTCCACCTCTATACCTCCATCTCTATACCTCCATCTCTATACATCCATCTCTATACCTCCATCTCTATACGTCCATCTCTATACGTCCATCTCTATACCTCCATCTCTATACATCCATCTCTATACCTCCATCTCTATACGTCCATCTCTATACCTCCATCTCTATACGTCCATCTCTATACCTCCATCTCTATACCTCCATCTCTATACGTCCATCTCTATACGTCCATCTCTATACCTCCATCTCTATACCTCCATCTCTATACATCCATCTCTATACCTCCATCTCTATACCTCCATCTCTATACCTCCATCTCTATACATCCATCTCTATACCTCCATCTCTATACGTCCATCTCTATACGTCCATCTCTATACCTCCATCTCTATACGTCCATCTCTATACGTCCATCTCTATACGTCCATCTCTATACGTCCATCTCTATACCTCCATCTCTATACGTCTGTTTAAAGTCATTCTTAAAAGTCATGTTTATTTTGAAGCTGCTAAGGAAACGAGCCGTCTGTAAGCAGGCTGAGAGATGATTGTAATGCTGAGGCCGTGATGATCTGTATTGGGTGTAATGATTGATTTAAGATCGTTCCACTCACCGAGCAGTCTTTATTTCATTGCTGTGGATGTTAATGCAGCGTAAACAGCTTTAATGCAGTTAAAGATCCAGAAATACCTCCTGACTGGATAACGAGCTTTAATTAGATCAGTTCATTAAACTCGCAGCCGTTTGCACAGCAGTTGTAAAAGGGACTGATGTGTAGAACACGGGAGGTAGTATCTTCTCAGGGTGGGATATACGTCCGTGAAGGCGGGACGAGAGACCCCGGTGATCTTCAGCTGTCCTCCTTATTCGCGGAAGGGTCTTGCGGTTGAAGGTGGTGTTCTTCATCACTGAGTTCATGGAAGCTCTGTTCTCCTCCAGTCTGCTGGCACGGAGGTACACATGGGAACCACAGCGTGTAACGAATCAGACTTGGACATGACTTTACGATCCATATGGCTTTAGAAGGGGAGAGTCCCGGGAGACCAGGTTAACTGGAGTCCGAGGCAGCCTGGGGGAGCGGCTACTGGAGCATGTGAGTTGATAGATGTCGGGGAAGCCGCTGTTGGTAGCCACAGAGCCTCGAGGACCCCACTAGTGGTTCTCCCGTCTGAGCAGTGGAAGACAGAGTAGCTGGAGAGAGAACCAGGAGCTAGGCCTGTCTGAACAGTTCAAACAAACAGAGGTCAGTCCCTGCGTAGTTCCGGGGGAGCGTAAGAACGCAGTTTGTATTCACTAACTTCAAAAGTCACTTGATCCACTCGTCCACGAACTCCATTTCCCAGCAGGCATCAGTGGATAATGTGACTCCGGACTCTCGGTCAGCTGACAGGTATAGATCAGGTTCACCTGAATACTGATGATCAGTGGACTACTCTAGGGTTAGGGTAAGTCATAAGCTTCTTTGCGAAGTATTGAGCCGTTTTCGTGCCTTACTGAGCGTTAATCCTGTCTTTGATCTTTTGTTATGACCCGTATACGTTTCTCGACTCTCCCTTTGTGTACTATTTGCCGTGTCTACCTGGTTACGAACTCTTTTCTGGTTATTATGTTTATGTCTCTGTCTAGCCCTTTTCGGACTGTCAATCATCATTGCCAGTGATTTCTGGCTTTGACTCTCGCCTGTTTTTGACGATCTAGCTCATTCCCTGTATTGAGTTGTGTGTTGCCTAATGGTGTGTTTGTTGAATCACTATTTACCAGTAAACCTTTTTATTATATCCACGAACGTCTGACTGCTTTGTCTACGTCACATCATCCACGTTATTGCATAAGACTGAATAAGCATTTACTACAATGTATATATTCTTATATAATGAGTCAAAAAAATTGCTATATATGTGTTGTGTGTGTGTGTGTATATATATATCCATCTATTATCTGCCACTTAATCCCGCTAGTCGGGGTCACGGGGGGGCTGGAGCCAATCCCAGCATCATCAGGCGAAGGCGGGGTACACCCATGGCTGAATTACTGACCAGGCCCTTGAGGTTAGGGGGCCCTGGGGGGGGGGGCCCTGGCCCAAAACATTTTGCGATGCCCATCAACTTTATGATACAATATATTTTTATTTCTGAGGGCCCTCCATTTTAAGGATCTTCTGATTTTTAGGGACTTTGACTCCATGGCCTCTTGAGGGCAATGCTAGCCATGCTTTTGAGCCCTAGCCATGTCTTTGGGGGCCCTAGCCATGCTTTTGGGCCCTTTATGAAAATGAATGAGGCGTTGTGGCACTGCTCTGACTTCGACTTCTGGCTATTAGGGGTCCCAGGAAAGAGGGGGCATAATTTTAGAGGGCCCTGGTTATGAGAGCCCCTACCAGGGGGCCCTAGAGAAGAGCAGGGCATTTGATAAGAGGGCCCTTGATCACGAGGGGTGTTGGTTGGGTGGGTGGGGGGGGTGGAGGGGGGGGGGGTGTTATGAGGATAGCCCAGACTATCCTTAATCCGTCCTTGGGTTCTCCATGGACAGGTCGCCAGTCCATCGCATGGCCAACACACCTACAGGTAGTTTAGAGTGAGGATCCTAACATGCATGTGTTTGGACTGTGGGAGGAAACCAGAGAACCTGGAGGAACCCACTCAAACACAGAGAGAACACACACACTCCACACATATATATACATACATACATATATATATGTATCTGTAATCCACCTGTAACAGAGGCTACATCACTAGTAGTTCCACTGCTGTTCATGTGTAATTAAACAGTTACTGAGCCATGTATAAATATAACATGGACTTCTTTAAGTCTTGGGTAGCTTGATGAGGGAAGGAAGTGGTCCACAGGCAGCTAGATACCCCCGAATCTCCACTTTTCCCAGAAAACCCTGCATCGCTCCATAAACAATGTGGGAATTTGGACGAGGTTAAGAGAAACTGGTGGAGGTGAAGAAGACGCAGCTATGAATGACACCAGGGAAGACACTGAGCGCGTTATTCCAGATTTAACCGGAGCATTTCGTGCATCTGATACATCTAAAGCAGGAACCCAAACACACCTCGTTCATCCCTCGGCGACCGGAGGAGGAAACAGATTCCAAATGAGAAATAAAGAGTTTAAACAGACATTCCGTTATTCTGCATTACAGCACAAGAGACTGGCTCTTCAGATAGCTCCATCACGCCGAACAGGCCTTGAACGATGTGTAAAAATTGTGCTGGAGCCTTGAGCTGCCGGAGTATTTGATTACATGCTCACCAAGAGAGGGAAAACGGAGGGAAATAGATTGTTTCCGGTGCTTAGATTGAATCTCAGCTCATCCAGTTTGATGCAGTGATGCAGTAGACAGGAAATTAGAGTGAAACAAGGCCAACGCGGTCCCCGTAGGAAGCTGGAGAGACGGCAGTACAGCATCTTTAGTTAAACAGGACGTTTATAAAGTGTCCTCGTTACAGAAAACTACAATTCCAATTATATCTTAAAGATTCTTACAACAAAAGAGTTTATAAACATTGTAAACATTCCACCTGACATTTCATACAGAACACTAAGCTCCTCGATTGTTAGCATTTTAACATGCACCACCCATTCAGCCATTCAGTAAAGTGCTGGTATGGTAAAGTGTTGGTATAGTGGTACAGTGTAGTGAAGTGCTGGTATAGTGGTACAGTGTAGTGAAGTGCTGGTATGGTAAAGTGTTGGTATAGTGGTACAGTGTAGTGAAGTGCTGGTATAGTGGTACAGTGTAGTGAAGTGCTGGTATGGTAAAGTGTTGGTATAGTGGTACAGTGTAGTGAAGTGCTGGTATGGTAAAGTGTTGGTATAGTGGTACAGTGTAGTGAAGTGTTGGTATGGTAAAGTGTTGGTATAGTGGTACAGTGTAGTGAAGTGCTGGTATGGTAAAGTGTTGGTATAGTGGTACAGTGTAGTGAAGTGCTGGTATGGTAAAGTGTTGGTATAGTGGTACAGTGTAGTGAAGTGCTGGTATGGTAAAGTGTTGGTATAGTGGTACAGTGTAGTGAAGTGCTGGTATGGTAAAGTGTTGGTATAGTGGTACAGTGTAGTGAAGTGCTGGTATGGTAAAGTGTTGGTATAGTGGTACAGTGTAGTGAAGTGCTGGTATGGTAAAGTGTTGGTATAGTGGTACAGTGTAGTGAAGTGCTGGTACAGTGGTACAGTGTAGTGAAGTGCTGGTATGGTAAAGTGTTGGTATAATGGTACAGTGTAGTGAAGTGCTGGTATGGTAAAGTGTTGGTATAATGGTACAGTGTAGTGAAGTGCTGGTATGGTAAAGTGTTGGTATAGTGGTACAGTGTAGTGAAGTGCTGGTATGGTAAAGTGTTGGTATAGTGGTACAGTGTAGTGAAGTGCTGATATGGTAAAGTGTTGGTATAGTGGTACAGTGTAGTGAAGTGCTGATATGGTAAAGTGTTGGTATAGTGGTACAGTGTAGTGAAGTGCTGGTATGGTAAAGTGTTGGTATAGTGGTACAGTGTAGTGAAGTGCTGGTATGGTAAAGTGTTGGTATAGTGGTACAGTGTAGTGAAGTGCTGATATGGTAAAGTGTTGGTATAGTGGTACAGTGTAGTGAAGTGCTGATATGGTAAAGTGTTGGTATAGTGGTACAGTGTAGTGAAGTGCTGGTATGGTGAAGTGTTGGTATAGTGGTACAGTGTAGTGAAGTTCTGATATGGTAAAGTGTTGGTATAGTGGTACAGTGTAGTGAATTGCTGGTATGGTGAAGTGTTGGTATAGTGGTACAGTGTAGTGAAGTGCTGGTATGGTAAAGTGTTGGTATAGTGGTACAGTGTAGTGAAGTGCTGGTATGGTAAAGTGTTGGTATAGTGGTACAGTGTAGTGAAGTGCTGGTATGGTAAAGTGTTGGTATAGTGGTACAGTGTAGTGAAGTGCTGGTACAGTGGTACAGTGTAGTGAAGTGCTGGTATGGTAAAGTGTTGGTATAGTGGTACAGTGTAGTGAAGTGCTGGTATGGTAAAGTGTTGGTATAGTGGTACAGTGTAGTGAAGTGCTGGTATGGTAAAGTGTTGGTATAGTGGTACAGTGTAGTGAAGTGCTGGTATGGTAAAGTGTTGGTATAGTGGTACAGTGTAGTGAAGTGCTGGTATGGTAAAGTGTTGGTATAGTGGTACAGTGTAGTGAAGTGCTGATATGGTAAAGTGTTGGTACAGTGGTACAGTGTAGTGAAGTGCTGGTATGGTAAAGTGTTGGTATAGTGGTACAGTGTAGTGAATTGCTGGTATGGTAAAGTGTTGGTATAGTGGTACAGTGTAGTGAAGTGCTGGTATGGTAAAGTGTTGGTATAGTGGTACAGTGTAGTGAAGTGCTGGTATGGTAAAGTGTTGGTATAGTGGTACAGTGTAGTGAAGTGCTGGTATGGTAAAGTGTTGGTATAGTGGTACAGTGTAGTGAAGTGCTGGTACAGTGGTACAGTGTAGTGAAGTGCTGGTATGGTAAAGTGTTGGTATAGTGGTACAGTGTAGTGAAGTGCTGGTATGGTAAAGTGTTGGTATAGTGGTACAGTGTAGTGAAGTGCTGGTATGGTAAAGTGTTGGTATAGTGGTACAGTGTAGTGAAGTGCTGATATGGTAAAGTGTTGGTACAGTGGTACAGTGTAGTGAAGTGCTGGTATGGTAAAGTGTTGGTATAGTGGTACAGTGTAGTGAATTGCTGGTATGGTAAAGTGTTGGTATAGTGGTACAGTGTAGTGAAGTGCTGGTATGGTAAAGTGTTGGTATAGTGGTACAGTGTAGTGAAGTGCTGGTATGGTAAAGTGTTGGTATAGTGGTACAGTGTAGTGAAGTGCTGATATGGTAAAGTGCTGGTATAGTGGTACAGTGTAGTGAAGTGCTGATATGGTAAAGTGCTGGTATAGTGGTACAGTGTAGTGAAGTTCTGATATGGTAAAGTGTTGGTATAGTGGTACAGTGTAGTGAAGTTCTGATATGGTAAAGTGTTGGTATAGTGGTACAGTGTAGTGAAGTTCTGATATGGTAAAGTGTTGGTATAGTGGTACAGTGTAGTGAAGTGCTGGTATAGTGGTACAGTGTAGTGAAGTTCTGATATGGTAAAGTGTTGGTATAGTGGTACAGTGTAGTGAAGTTCTGATATGGTAAAGTGTTGGTATAGTGGTACAGTGTAGTGAAGTGCTGGTATGGTAAAGTGTTGGTATAGTGGTACAGTGTAGTGAAGTGCTGGTATAGTGGTACAGTGTAGTGAAGTGCTGGTATGGTAAAGTGTTGGTATAGTGGTACAGTGTAGTGAAGTGCTGGTATGGTAAAGTGTTGGTATAGTGGTACAGTGTAGTGAAGTGCTGGTACAGTGGTACAGTGTAGTGAATTGCTGGTATGGTAAAGTGTTGGTACAGTGGTACAGTGTGGTGAAGTGCTGGTACAGTGGTACAGGAAAGTGTTGGTATGTTTTTTTTTTATCAGTATATCGGGGGAGCAACATTTTGAGCAAATTTAAGTAAAGGTGTACGTGTCCCCCCCCAACATATATTACGGTTACTGTTTTGGTGCAGTGGGAGAAGAGACTGGATCAGATAACTATCTGCATGTATTTGATGGGAAAGGCAGGTGTTTCATTACCATCATCCCTAAAACTAAAACTGCAGGAGGGGGGCAGAAAATACACCTAATCTGTTCCCCCTTTTGCCCCCTGGTGGTGCCAGCTGTGATTGGTTGTAAGGGAAAGAGTAACTAACAAAGCCTGTGTAACTCATCTATAAATAAACAAATATTTTTGGAACGTAGACCTGCACAGTCTTTGTGGCTGAACTTCGGGGGGATTGAAAATAAGAAGTACGGGATGCGGCTGAGTTGGGGCTGTGTGGTGTTTTGGCTGGGAGCGGCGTGTGGAGTCGGTGTGTTGGTTAGCAGGTGTGCAGAGGGAGTGGAACATGATCAAACAGATGATGGCAGTAGGCCTACAAGCCCACGAGATCACACGAGCAGATGGAGATGGGGAGCAGGCTAATTGTGTATGTGCTCCATTTGAAAGCTTTTCTGTAGCCCGAACGAGACTTGGCTTTACCGTCTCCATGTGATACAGGCATAATTAACCGCTAAAGGCACAGAATTTAACCATTAATCGTCCAGTTATTACCTGTTTCTTCACCTGTCCTAACACCAGTACACACTCACGCTCATCTCTCACCTCTAAGTTCATCTCCCAGACCTTCAACTAACAAACTAACAGAGTTAACCTTACTGTAGATCCTGCAGCACCAATAACACAGAACACTACTATCTAGAACACTACATCTCATTAATATATTACTCAGCTGTTAGAGTTAGGGCAAAACACCAAGAGCTATTTAGAACATTACATCTCTGTTAATATGTTACTGTATGTTACTGGAGGTCAGTATCTGCAGATCTAAGATCAGCAGCTGCAACATAAACAGAGAGACGTTCTGTGATGTAGCAGGTTCTGGATTATTTAGAGCTTTATAGACGAGTACAGGACTTTTACAGCGATCAACTCTGACCATTACATTCATCAACTCTGATCATTACAGTGATCAACTCTGACCATTACATTCATCAACTCTGACCATTACATTCATCAACTCTGATCATTACAGTGATCAACTCTGACCATTACATTCATCAACTCTGACCATTACATTGATCAACTCTGACCATTACAGCGATCAACTCTGACTATTACAGTCATCAACTCTGACCATTACAGTCATCAACTCTGATCATTACAGTGATCAACTCTGACCATTACATTGATCAACTCTGACCATTACATTGATCAACTCTGACCATTACAGCGATCAACTCTGACCATTACAGTGATCAACTCTGACCATTACATTGATCAACTCTGACCATTACATTGATCAACTCTGACCATTACAGCGATCAACTCTGACCATTACAGTGATCAACTCTGACCATTACATTGATCAACTCTGACCATTACATTGATCAACTCTGACCATTACAGCGATCAACTCTGACCATTACAGTGATCAACTCTGACCATTACAGTGATCAACTCTGACCATTACATTGATCAACTCTGACCATTACAGTGATCAACTCTGATCATTACAGTGATCAACTCTGACCATTACAGTGATCAACTCTGATCATTACAGTGATCAACTCTGTACCATTACAGTGATCAACTCTGATCATTACAGTGATCAACTCTGACTATTACAGTGATCAACTCTGACCATTACAATCATCAACTCTGTACCATTACAGTGATCAACTCTGATCATTACAGTGATCAACGCTGACCATTACAGCGATCAACTCTGACCATTACAGTGATCAACTCTGACCATTACAGTGATCAACTCTGTAAGAAACACATGAAGCAGTGTCTATGTGTGGATCTGAGACTGAAGACCTGAACTGTAGTGAATGTTTCTCAGATGATAAGAAGCTACTGACTGTGTTTATATGAATCAGATCTCAGAGTCTAAGATCACACTCAGGTTCCTATTTCAGGTTTGGTATATGGAGCTGGAGAACCTAATGTCTTATGAAGCAGCTTCTCTGGGTTTCAGTATGAAAACTCAGAACTTCAGTGGTTGAAAAGTGGAAGAAATTTCTGACACAGTAAAGCAGAATTCACGCTCTCAGATTTTCCTTCCGCGAAGCCAGCGGCTCCTTTCTCAGAGCCAGAAACGGCAAATGATTTTTTAAAGATGTGAATGTAGAGCAGGCCGGTTTGCGTCGCGTTGGCCGGGCCTCGTTGTGCATTGCTGCGGCCGCTCGCTGGTTTGGCTGTGTGGAGATGGAATGATGGGGAATTAGAAGACTCTCCCACACCCCCGCTGTCTGCAGCCCGAATCCCAGATCAAGCCACAGACTGTGTGCAATCCAGCCACCAGCTCCAAACACCGTGTTCTTGTTTCAAGGTTTTCTCTCAGGCTACTCTTCTATCACCCAGAAAACTTTTAATTGGTTTCTGTTTACATTATCGTTGGGTTACTCTAATTTGCATTCATCTGCAACACTTTGACTGCATACAGTTCATTTCTTTCTTCTTTTTATTGAAGATTATGTTTAGACAGTATCTTTTTAGAATGTTCTGCAGCAATTCACAAACAAAAAAAATCAAAAGCCAGTGAGAATCAACCAATTTCATTGCGTCCCTTTGAGTGCAACAAATTAAACAACCAAAACAAGAACGTGGCCGTAGACTGTTTCAAATAATTCACTATTTAAATGAATTGCTGAGCTCCTGGCCTCCTCAGGTAAAGCTGTAGTGAGGACCTGGACACCCTAAGTCCAAGTCCAAATGAGAGCAATACCCAGTTTGAGTCCACTTCAAAGCCAGGCTCTGACTAGTCTACAGTAGTCAATCATCATTGTTTTGCTTTTGTAAGAGGAGCCTCTGAATTTTCATTACATTCAAATCTCATTAAAATACACAAACCAAAATCAATGTTTTCGGCTCCAGTTGGCGAAATGAAACACAAACAGGGAGTTTAAATGACTGTAATACTGTCTCTCTGCACAGAAAGAAAATACAAACTTTCTTAAAGTCGTGAGCCGTCTCAATCAAAACAAAACACTCAATTTAGCATGATTACAGGCCAAGATGAGGTCTAGAACACATACCATAGAGTAAAAAAAAGTAGTCCGAGTACAAGGACTGAACCCAGGACACAAACACAAGTTCAAGTACAAATACCGCCTACGACAATTCCTACACAAATACTATTAAATTTGAAACAAGTTAGAATACAAATACTATTAAAACCAAGACATTTTTGAGTACAAATACTATTGAGTCCAAGATAAAATTGAGTACAAATGCTATTGAGATTAATACAAGTCAGAGTACAAATACTATTGAGACCAAAATAAATTTGATTACAAATACTACTGAGATGGAGACAAGTCAGAGTACCAATACTACTGAGATGAAGACAAGTTAGATAAGTACTATTTAATCTAAGACAAATTACAGTTTAAATACTATACTTAACAAGACAAGTCTAAGACAGTACAAGATTACTACAAACAAGATTACTACTGAGTCCAAGGCAGGTAAGAGTACAAGAACTATTGAGATAGAGACCAGTTAAAGTACAAATACTACTGACATCAGGACAGATGACAGTATAAATACTTTCTAATACTACAAGGCAAGTCTAAGAACAAAACTCTATTGATTCCGAAACAAGTCTATATCAAGTCTTAGAAAACACATCTGAAGAGCAGATCCTCAGGTACACATTGGTACGCCTGGCATGTCTATGGCCCTACCAGAGGTCCTCAGTGCATTTCCTGAAGTATAATACTACTACTCACGTCCACTGGGGGCAACATCCCAGCCAACATGTTAGAAAAATTATTACATCTTTGCACTTTGGCTTCCACACCTGCCAGCTGGTGCCAGGGCGGAGGTGCCAGACCATTTAGCTGCCAACCAAATTGGCTTCCGAAGCTGAACAGCACTGCGAGAGTCATTGCCCTCCATTCCTGGAGCAGACAGCGAGTTCAGCCTGGGGTGAAACCAGAGAGGAAACGCTCCAGAATCTCTCCATTACAGGAACTGGCGACTACTCAGTGATCCTGAAGGGCCCGGCGGCTTTTGGACCGCTGTGGTTCAGTCCGGTCCAAATGATGATGGCTTGGCCTTCGGTGACACTGGGAACGGAGCAGACCACAAGTCTATAATAGAAGCTCGGAGAGAAACGCTGACAGATACACAGCTGTAAGGGTGCGAGATCAGAGCGTGGGACTAATTAGAGGACGATGAAGCGGCTAACGATTGAAAAAAGACGTGTGACTGGCACGTGATCGGGACTAGTTCCGTCTAAAAGGTTCTCTCTGGCTGTTTTCTTCATGGCTTGGGCTGCAATACACAGTTATTAGAACCGGAATAAGGAACAAAAGGAAAAACAGTGTTTCTCACTGAGAGATCATTAGATTCTATTCAGTTTTCCATTCCAGCCTAAATAGCCCTGCACTTACATCCAGAGCACTATTAGGATAATGGCTGCATCTCTTAAGGTGGACCCAGAATAAAAATGAGAAGCCAAATCCAGACTCTTTGCTACCTTCAGCCTTTTAGGAGAAACAAGATCAAGCATAGTTTCCCCTCACTTCGTAAAATAACCTACACTTTTCCTCAAATCACTAAAACCAGTAGCTACTAAAACACTTCTGATGATGTCATCTCAGCTCTGGGACTGTCTTGGTTAAAGTTCCACCAGCAGAAGTTGAGAGTCAGTCTGAGTCTAGAAAACTTGTTGTGAGTCACTAGTCCTAATATTTATTTACATAAAAACTCACATCAAGCAAAACTGTCGTAGACTATCACAGCTATATATAAAACTCATATACCCCACTATACCCTAGTCAGGGTCACGGGGGGCTGGAGCCAATCCCAGCATCATCAGGCGAAGGTGGGGTACACCATGGACAGGTGGCCAATCCATCGCATGGCCAACACACACTCACACACACTCACACCTACGGTCAGTGTAGAGTGAGGATCCTAACATGCATGTGTTTGGACTGTGGGAGGAAACCGGAGAACCCGGAGGAACCCACTCAAACCCCGCCAACTGGAGCAGCAGCGTCAGAGCAGCACCTGAAACTCACCTGAACTAGCAAATTAGCGGATTGCTAACCTCGACACATCTCACGCTCTTCCTCTCTCTACTGTTTTCTCCTCTCCCTCTGTCCCAGAACAACGCGCGACAGGAACAGCTTCTCCGCCAGAAGACGCAGCTCGAGTCCTCCCTGGAGGCCTCACTGGCAGCGATTGCTCCGGCCTCATCCCACCGCATACCAGCAGTCGCCAACTCCATGCCAGCCACCCCCCCCCGCCGCATGGACTTTGCCAATGGCAATGCTGAAGACCCAGCAGGCCCTCATCGCCACCCGAGCCATTCTATAGCACCTTCAACCGGTTCTCGGTCCTCAGCTCAACGCGCACATCAGCATCTCGGCCCCAGCGCATCTGACCTCGGCTCCCACCCCAGCGCATCTGACCTCGGCTCCCACCCCAGCGCATCTGACCTCGGCTCCCACCCCAGCGCATCTGACCTCGGCTCCCACCCCAGCCCATCTGACCTCGGCTCCAGCCCCAGCGCATCTGACCTCGGCTCCCACCCCAGCGCATCTGACCTCAGCTCCCACCCCAGCGCATCTGACCTCGGCTCCCACCCCAGCACATCTGACCTCGGCTCCCACCCCAGCGCATCTGACCTCGGCTCCCACCCCAGCACATCTGACCTCGGCTCCCACCCCAGCGCATCTGACCTCGGCTCCCACCCCAGCGCATCTGACCTCGGCTCCCACCCCAGCACATCTGACCTCGGCTCCCACCCCAGCGCATCTGACCTCGGCTCCCACCCCAGCACATCTGACCTCGGCTCCCACCCCAGCGCATCTGACCTCGGCTCCCACCCCAGCGCATCTGACCTCGGCTCCCACCCCAGCACATCTGACCTCGGCTCCCGCCCCAGCGCGTCGGACCTCGGCTCCCGCCCCAGCACATCTGACCTCGGCTCCAGCCCCAGTGCGTCGGACCTCGGCTCCCACTCCAGCGCATCTGACCTCGGCTCCCGCCCCAGTGCATCGGACCTCGGCTCCCACTCCAGCGCATCTGACCTCGGCTCCCACCCCAGCGCATCTGACCTCGGTTCCCGCCCCAGTGCGTCGGACCTCGGCTCCCACCCCAGCACATCTGACCTCGGCTCCCACCCCAGCGCATCTGACCTCGGCTCCCGCCCCAGTGCGTCGGACCTCGGCTCCCACCCCAGCCCATCTGACCTCGGCTCCCACCCCAGCGCATCTGACCTCGGCTCCCACCCCAGCGCATCTGACCTCGGCTCCCACCCCAGCGCATCTGACCTCGGCTCCCACCCCAGCGCATCTGACCTCGGCTCCCACCCCAGCACATCTGACCTCGGCTCCCGCCCCAGTGCGTCGGACCTCGGCTCCCACCCCAGCGCATCTGACCTCGGCTCCCGCCCCAGCGCATCTGACCTCGGCTCCCACCCCAGCGCATCTGACCTCGGCTCCCACCCCAGCGCATCTGACCTCGGCTCCCACCCCAGCGCATCTGACCTCGGCTCCCACCCCAGCACATCTGACTTCGGCTCCCGCCCCAGTGCGTCGGACCTCGGCTCCCACCCCAGCGCATCTGACCTCGGCTCCCACCCCAGCGCATCTGACCTCGGCTCCCACCCCAGCACATCTGACCTCGGCTCCCGCCCCAGTGCATCGGACCTCGGCTCCCACCCCAGCGCATCTGACCTCGGCTCCCACCCCAGCGCATCTGACCTCGGCTCCCGCCCCAGTGCGTCGGACCTCGGCTCCCACCCCAGCACATCTGACCTCGGCTCCCGCCCCAGTGCGTCGGACCTCGGCTCCCACCCCAGTGCATCTGACCTCGGCTCCCGCCCCAGTGCGTCAGACCTCGGCTCCCGCCCCAGTGCGTCGGACCTCGGCTCCCACCCCCAGTGTGTCGGACCTCGGCTCCCGCCCCAGTGTGTCGGACCTCGGCTCCCGCCCCAGTGTGTCAGACCTCGGCTCCCGCCCCAGTGCGTTGGACCTCGGCTCCCCCCCCAGTGCGTTGGACCTCGGCTCCCCCCCAGTGCGTTGGACCTTGGCTCCCCCCCAGTGCGTTGGACCTCGGCTCCCCCCCAGTGCGTTGGACCTCGGCTCCCCCCCCAGTGCGTCGGACCTCGGCTCCCGTCCCAGCGTCTCAGCCCTCCGGACAGGTATTTGTTATTGGTAGCTCTATAGTTCACCACGTTAAATTACCCCATGCCAGTGTGTCGTGTTTTCTAGGAGCTCGGGTCCTAGACATCGCCAGGCATCTACCCAGACACAACGCCTCCGACATCTCTGCCTGGCGTAGCGAGGTCCTGAAGGAGCACTACTGTTCGCTACTGGACACCTCAGGAAGGTGACGGATGCCTGGATCGTCATCTCCGGCCCCCTGCCCACCTACAGGAGAGGATCGGAGCGGGTCAGCAGGCTCTTCGCGGTGCTGTCCTGGCTCCGCGGTTGGTGTGCTATCAATGGTCTCGGCTACGTGGACAACTGGGCTTCATTCTCGGGCCTACGCCCTCACGTGTAGCATCACTCAATCAGCCCATTCAGACAGACTCATAGCTGCAGCATCACTGAAGCAGCCGGTTCAGCCGCCCAGACAGTTGTAGAGTAACGTCACTCAAGCAGCCACTTCAGGTGACCATGTAGTCGCGGTGACATCACTGAAGTGACCGGTGCTGCTTTTTCCTTACTGTAGTTCAGATTAATCAAATCTAACAGACAGTCAAGTAGGAAAGGGGGCACAGTGCTAGTTCGGTTAAAGGAATTGAGATTAAAGTATATTATTTTACACAGAAATCAAATAAGAAATTGAAATAAAGTGCTTTGAGACAGTCGGTCAGTTTCGAGTGCTGTCAAATCAAATGATCTCTCGTAGAGCACTTGATTGCAGCCCGTGGGGCAAATCTTATTAGATCATTGTTCTCCGTAGGTCCATTCCGACAGCGTGATTTTCTAATAACGGCATGTCAGGCTTTTAATGAAGGATTGATTTTTATAGTACTGCGTTTCCTCAATGGGTTTAAATTACTTATGAAAGCTGTTACTGCCAGAAGATGTCCACTGATTCAGGGACACGGGTGACGAAAAAAGTCCAGCAAAAACATTTTACTTGTTATATGTTTATAAAACCTGTACAGCACATTTGGGTAAGGCTTAATTTTATAATTCATTAAGTCCTAGATACTAACCAGCTTAGTTTGAGCTGCAAAATACATTATTATATAGATAAAAATTTCTTAATACTGTGTGACTGTTGTTCTAATGCATTTTTACCGTATACCAGGAGATTTCTAATATTTACTTTTACAACTTAAGACATTACAGTGAAATTTACTTTGAAATGTTTGCATTTACAACCTCGTTATTCTAATTATTTATCCAATAATAATTCTTCTTTAACCTAACAGCTCGAACCTCTTTAGAATTTTAAAATCTATTTAAACTGTCCTAAAACTTCACAGTTATTAAATATCTAGTGTTAGGGGTTGACTGGGTTGGGAATGAGTGGTCTGTAGTCAGCTACCTGCAATACCTCCAGACAACAGGGGTCAGTAAGGAGTATAGTAGTGTATAGTAGAGGAAGAAGACTCAGGTAGGCAGCATGAGATCTGTTTGGACTCCTCATGTCCCTGAAATCAAAAAGTAAGTAGAAAACTGGCTATTCCTGATCTGTATGTCCAGAGAAAACCAAGTTTAGATTGGAAAGAATTCTGGTTCCATTGACTTACATTGAAAGTAAAGACAGTTTTTAGTCTCTGCTGTTAAGTTACCATTTTGGGGGTTACTAGTTTTTATTTGGACAGTGATGATATTTATTGTTTAACTTTTATTTTTTATTTTTAATTATAAAAAAGAAAGAAGGAAAAATACTTAATTAAATGAGTGAAGTGAATGAGTGAAGTGAATGAGTGAAGTGAATGAGTGAAGTGAATGAGTGAAGTGAATGAGTGAAGTGAAGGGAGAGAGAAGGTTTACTGAAGTTTTGAACTGACTGAGCTGTTTGTTTTAAATGCTCTGTAGTTACGTACACATGGACATCACGTTAGCTGCTGGGTGGTGCATTAACATTGCCGCCATATTGGTTTGGGCAGCTCTCAGAAGACTGGACCGGAGAGAAGATGCCCGAGTCATGTGCAGTTTGGGGCTGGACAATCCACCATACCAGATCTTACCTTTCACAGGTAGGACTGAGGGTTATCTAACAAGGTGGACTAAACAGAAGGTTTTCAGTGATGTGATTAGGGCTGGGCTAGTGTGCATACTCACTGTTATCCTGGTGAACTGCAGGGTCCTAATGCTGGGCCTGTGTTCTGGTGCTGTTAAAGTATGTTTTAAACTCATTTTCACTCTAATAACAGGACTGTTTATCACGAGCGTCAGGCCTTCATTTCACTGCAGAAAAATAAAATCCTCTGTTTTATCTGCTGTAATGGCTGTTAGCGTCAAGCTAATGATGCGTTTACTGGGTTTCAGATGACTGTTAGCAGCTTTATCAGCTTCGGAAAGCTGGAAAATGGGAAAAATGTGTTGGGTGTACGTGTTTGCTGGTTCTCTGATCCTGTTTTCTGATTGTAGTCGGTATGAGGGGAATTTTTTACTCAGTGTCAGGAATAGCAGCTCAGAATGGAATGGTTTTACTCTAACCGGTCTCAGAGTTGGGAATAGCCACTCAGGGAGAAACATTTTTACCCTAAATGATCTGAGTTTGGGCTAGCCAATCAGAGTGGAATGGTTTAACTCTAAACGACCTCTGTGTCGTGACTAGCCACTAAGAGAGTGGACCATTTTCACTCTTAGTGGTCTCAAAATCAGGACTAACTGATCAGAATGGCATGGTTTTACTCTAAATGGTCTCTGTATAGGGGTTAGCCAATCAGAATGGAATGGTTTTACTTTAAATGGTCTCTGTATTTGGGCTAGCCAATCAGAATGGAATGGTTTTACTCTAAATGGTCTCTGAATTGGGGCTAGCCAATCAGAATGGAATGGTTTTACTTTAAATGGTCTCTGTATTGGGGCTAGCCAATCAGAATGGAATGGTTTTACTCTAAATGGTCTCTGAATTGGGGCTAGCCAATCAGAATGGAATGGTTTTACTTTAAATGGTCTCTGTATTGGGGCTAGCCAATCAGAATGGAATGGATTTACTCTAAATGGTCTCTGTATTGGGGCTAGCCAATCAGAATGGAATGGTTTCACTCTAAATGGCCTCTGTATTGGGGCTAGCCAATCAGAATGGAATGGATTTACTTTAAATGGTCTCTGTATTGGGGCTAGCCAATCAGAATGGAATGGATTTACTCTAAATGGTCTCTGTATTGGGGCTAGCCAATCAGAATCGAAGGGAATGGTTTTACTCTAAATGGTCTCTGTATTGGGGCTAGCCAATCAGAATGGAATGGATTTACTCTAAATGGTCTCTGTATTGGGGCTAGCCAATCAGAATTGAAGGGAATGGTTTTACTCTAAATGGCCTCTGTATTGGGGCTAGCCAATCAGAGTGGAATGGATTTACTCTAAATGGTCTCTGTATTGGGGCTAGCCAATCAGAATTGAAGGGAATGGTTTTACTCTAAATGGTCTCTGTATTGGGGCTAGCCAATCAGAATGGAATGGATTTACTCTAAATGGTCTCTGTATAGGGGTTAGCCAATCAGAATGGAATGGATTTACTCTAAATGGTCTCTGTATTGGGGCTAGCCAATCAGAATGGAATGGATTTATTCTAAATGGCCTCTGTATTGGGGCTAGCCAATCAGAATGGAATGGTTTCACTCTAAATGGCCTCTGTATTGGGGCTAGCCAATCAGAATGGAATGGATTTACTTTAAATGGTCTCTGTATTGGGGCTAGCCAATCAGAATGGAATGGATTTACTCTAAATGGTCTCTGTATTGGGGCTAGCCAATCAGAATAGAAGGGAATGGTTTCACTCTAAATGGTCTCTGTATTGGGGCTAGCCAATCAGAATGGAATGGATTTACTCTAAATGGTCTCTGTATAGGGGTTAGCCAATCAGAATGGAATGGATTTACTCTAAATGGTCTCTGTATTGGGGCTAGCCAATCAGAGTGGAATGGTTTTACTCTAAATGGTCTCTGTATTGGGGTTAGCCAATCAGAATAGAAGGGAATGGTTTCACTCTAAATGGTCTCTGTATTGTGGCTAGCCAATCAGAATGGAATGGTTTTACTCTCAATGCTCTCTGTATAGGGGTTAGCCAATCAGAATGGAATGGTTTTACTCTAAATCGTCTCTGTATTGGGGCTAGCCAATCAGAATGGAATGGTTTTACTCTAAATGGTCTCTGTATTGGGGCTAGCCAATCAGAATGGAATGGTTTTACTCTAAATGGTCTCTGTATTGGGGTTCGCCAATCAGAGTGGAATGGATTTATTCTAAATGGCTTCTGAATTGGGGCTAGCCAATCAGAGTGGAATGGTTTCACTCTAAATGGCCTCTGAATTGGGGTTAGCCAATCAGAGTGGAATGGTTTCACCCTAAATGGCCTCTGAATTGGGGTTCGCCAATCAGAATGGAATGGTTTTACTCTAAATGGTCTCTGTATTGGGGCTAGCCAATCAGAATGGAATGGTTTCACTCTAAATGGCCTCTGAATTGGGGCTAGCCAATCAGAGTGGAATGGTTTCACTCTAAATGGTCTCTGTATTGGGGCTAGCCAATCAGAATGGAATGGTTTCACTCTAAATGGTCTCTGTATTGGGGCTAGCCAATCAGAATAGAAGGGAATGGTTTCACTCTAAATCGTCTCTGTATTGGGGCTAGCCAATCAGAGTGGAATGGTTTTACTCTAAATGGTCTCTGTATTGGGGCTAGCCAATCAGAATAGAAGGGAATGGTTTCACTCTAAATGGTCTCTGTATTGGGGCTAGCCAATCAGAGTGGAATGGTTTTACTCTAAATGGTCTCTGTATAGGGGCTAGCCAATCAGAATGGAATGGTTTCACTCTAAATGGTCTCTGTATTGGGGCTAGCCAATCAGAGTGGAATGGATTTATTCTAAATGGCTTCTGAATTGGGGCTAGCCAATCAGAATCGAAGGGAATGGTTTCACTCTAAATGGCCTCTGTATTGGGGCTAGCCAATCAGAGTGGAATGGATTTACTCTAAATGGCCTCTGAATTGGGGTTAGCCAATCAGAGTGGAATGGTTTCACCCTAAATGGCCTCTGAATTGGGGTTCGCCAATCAGAATGGAATGGTTTCACTCTAAATGGCCTCTGTATTGGGGCTAGCCAATCAGAATGGAATGGTTTCACTCTAAATGGCCTCTGAATTGGGGCTAGCCAATCGGAGTGGAATGGTTTTACTCTAAATGGTCTCTGTATTGGGGCTAGCCAATCAGAGTGGAATGGTTTCACTCTAAATGGTCTCTGTATTGGGGCTAGCCAATCAGAATGGAATGGTTTCACTCTAAATGGTCTCTGTATTGGGGCTAGCCAATCAGAATAGAAGGGAATGGTTTCACTCTAAATCGTCTCTGTATTGGGGCTAGCCAATCAGAGTGGAATGGTTTTACTCTAAATGGTCTCTGTATTGGGGCTAGCCAATCAGAATAGAAGGGAATGGTTTCACTCTAAATGGTCTCTGTATTGGGGCTAGCCAATCAGAGTGGAATGGTTTTACTCTAAATGGTCTCTGTATAGGGGCTAGCCAATCAGAGTGGAATGGTTTTACTCTAAATGGTCTCTGTATAGGGGCTAGCCAATCAGAATGGAATGGTTTCACTCTAAATGGTCTCTGTATTGGGGCTAGCCAATCAGAATGGAAGGGAATGGTTTCACTCTAAATGGCCTCTGTATTGGGGCTAGCCAATCAGAATGGAATGGTTTCACTCTAAATGGTCTCTGTATTGGGGCTAGCCAATCAGAGTGGAATGGTTTTACTCTAAATGGTCTCTGTATTGGGGCTAGCCAATCAGAATGGAATGGTTTCACTCTAAATGGTCTCTGTATTGGGGCTAGCCAATCAGAGTGGAATGTTTTTACTCTAAATGGTCTCTGTATAGGGGCTAGCCAATCAGAATGGAATGGTTTCACTCTAAATGGTCTCTGTATTGGGGCTAGCCAATCAGAATCGAATGGTTTTACTCTAAATGGTCTCTGTATTGGGGCTAGCCAATCAGAGTGGAATGGTTTCACTCTAAATGGTCTCTGTATTGGGGCTAGCCAATCAGAAGGGAATGGTTTTACTCTAAATGGTCTCTGTATTGGGGCTAGCCAATCAGAATAGAAGGGAATGGTTTTACTCTAAATGGCCTCTGTATTGGGGCTAGCCAATCACAATGGAATGGTTTTACTCTAAATGGCCTCTGTATTGGGGCTAGCCAATCACAATGGAATGGTTTTACTCTAAATGGTCTCTGTATTGGGGCTAGCCAATCAGAATGGAATGGTTTCACTCTAAATGGCTTCTGAATTGGGGCTAGCCAATCAGAATGGAATGGTTTCACTCTAAATGGTTGGGACTAGCCGCTCAGGGAGGAAAACTTTTACTCTAAATGATTTTACTCTTGGTTCTAGCTGCTCTGAGGTGATACCCTTTCACTTTACCTGCTTTTCACTGCAGCTGAACAGGCCAGCATTCATTTACAGCTTCACATCAAACTGAATCTAAAATAAGCAGAACTGAGAAGCTGTGAGACGAAGCAGAAACGTACAGGTAGTTTTCCAAACACACTATTTTATATTCTCCCTCTCTCTGCAGTAGCACCATCTAACACCTTCACACTTCTCAGATTCATTCGAACCCCCACAAACCTGTCATTACACTTTCAAATGTAAGAATATTTGACCACTATTGACCATATTCGGGGTCAGTCTGTTCTGTTTGTGTTCAGCGCTGCTTTCAATGCTGACTGACTCGTTATCCACCAAAGTTCTTCTCATAAACGTTCTGATTTGGTCTACAGAACACACGTCACTCAATCTGATGGTGAGATAAGTCTGTCCACGTGGTACTTGTGGTCCCACCTAATGATACTGTTACAGCCACACAGTTACATCATAGGATATAAACCGTATTTCAAGATTGTTAATCACTCGACTGTCTAAGAAAGTGTGGTTTATAAACAGACCATTAGTTTCAGCTGCTTTCTGGATCTACTAAAAGCTTCTGTTCTTAAAGTTCCCTTTCATTTTGGAATGTATGTTCTGACTCGTAGATGGTATTAACCATCAGGGCCTCCACCCCACCCATCGCCAGCCAGCTCTCCTGTCCATCTGTGTCAACTGCTACACCCTGTACATCACTGTACCATCCAGATGCACCAGCATTGAGATAGGATGGGACTGTTTCAGCTCACGCCCACTTAACATAAAGACTCAGTCAGAGACCGCCTCAGTCAGAGACCGCCTCAGTCAGAGACCGCCTCAGTCAGAGACCGCCTCAGTCAGAGACCGCCTCTACCTGTGCAGCTTCTAAAGCTTTACTATCCAGATTTCAAACAGAGAATCTTTTCTTTGGTATTTAGTTTATTAAACTGTAAATACTGTTTGATCAGAGGAGGACGGGTCTCCACTTGTGAGTCTTGGTTCCTCCCAAGGTTTCCTCCTCCAGTCTGAGGGAGATGGTCTTGCTCACTGGGGGGTATATGATGTAACTGTGTGTTTTGAAAACTTCTGTAAAGCTGCTTTGTGGGAACATTGTTGTAAATGGAATTGAACTGAATGAATTTCCTTCCAATAATTTGTGTATGGAGAGCATGGCATTTGCTGGGGTGTACCTCAAGGACCTGTCATTGGGCCACTTTTGTTTCCCTCGTATACGGGGGCTTCTGTTCCTCTCAAAATACACTGTAATGAATTGCTGTAAATTTACTGTGGATAGATAACAGTATCTTACTGTATTTTATAATAATTGTAAAATACTGTTAAATAATCACACGGCGTATGTAAATTAACACTAATGCAATCAGTTACTTAATAACAGAAAATAACTGTAATTTATCAGAATAATACAGTATTTTCTGTCAACCTTTTAAAACATGCACCATCATCTCTTTACAGTCCAGTCACTATTCATCAAACTCGTACTGGTTTTTACAGACTTATGTTAATTTTAATGATAACTCTTTTTTATTAAACTGTTTAAACTGCTTCTACTCATTTAGCTGATAAAATATAAGCAGTGGGCGGGGCCAGCCTATTGGACTCAGCGGAGTTAAGACTCTTTCAGATCATTCAGTCAGTGCAGGAAGTGCATAGAGCTTGTATTGAGTTAATTAGTGAAATAAAGAAAGATAATCTAAATCAGTTCTCAGACGAGGAGACGTGAGCTGGTGCAGCTGCGGTGGTCCTCGTGAAACTCAGGAAACAGGTAGCTGTTAATGTCACGTCTCCTGAAGTTTGCAGTGATATGGATTAGTCAGTATAATTATTAAACTTTTAAGATATAAGACGTTGTTAGTTAGCTCTGTATCATTTAGAAACTGTAGCTTAGATGGTGTTAGCATGTTAGCTAGGTAGCTAGCTGGCTGGCTAGTTGGTTAGTACCATATATACGCAGTTATTTTACGGTCATAACTCAATTTACAGTACAATACTGTTTAAATACTGTTTCATGAAATTACAATAGATGCTCTGTTAATTTACAGTACAATACTGTTTCAATACTGTTTCATTAAATTACAGTAGATGCTCTGTTAATTTACAGTACAATACTGTCTCATTAAATTATAGTAGATGCTCTGTTTATTTACAGTACAATACAGTTTCATTAAGTTATAGTAGATGCTCTGTTAATTTACAGTACAATACTGTCTCATTAAATTACAGTAGATGCTCTGTTAATTTACAGTACAATACTGTTTCATTAAGTTACAGTAGATGCTCTGTTAATGTACAGTACAATACTGTTTCATTAAGTTACAGTAGATGCTCTGTTAATGTACAGTACAATACTGTTTCATTAAGTTATAGTAGATGCTCTGTTAATGTACAGTACAATACTGCTAAATTAAATTACAGTAGATGCTCTGTTAATATACAGTTCGATACTGTTTCATTAAATTACAGTAGATGCTCTGTTAATTTACAGTACAATACTGTCTCATTAAATTATAGTAGATGCTCTGTTTATTTACAGTACAATACTGTTTCATTAAGTTATAGTAGATGCTCTGTTAATTTACAGTACAATACTGTCTCATTAAATTACAGTAGATGCTCTGTTAATTTACAGTACAATACTGTTTCATTAAGTTACAGTAGATGCTCTGTTAATGTACAGTACAATACTGTTTCATTAAGTTATAGTAGATGCTCTGTTAATGTACAGTACAATACTGCTAAATTAAATTACAGTAGATGCTCTGTTAATATACAGTACGATACTGTTTCATTAAATTACGGTAGATGCTCTTAATTTACAGTACAATACTGTCTCATTAAATTACAGTAGATGCTCTGTTAATTTACAGTACAATACTGTTTCATTAAGTTACAGTAGATGCTCTGTTAATGTACAGTACAATACTGTTTCATTAAGTTACAGTAGATGCTCTGTTAATGTACAGTACGATACTGTTTCATTAAATTACAGTAGATGCTCTGTTAATGTACAGTACAATACTGTCTCATTAAATTATAGTAGATGCTCTGTTAATTTACAGTACAATACTGTTTCATTAAGTTACAGTAGATGCTCTGTTAATGTACAGTACAATACTGTTTCATTAAGTTACAGTAGATGCTCTGTTAATGTACAGTACAATACTGTTTCATTAAGTTACAGTAGATGCTCTGTTAATGTACAGTACAATACTGTTTCACTGAGTTACAGTAGATGCTCTGTTAATGTACAGTACAATACTGTCTCATTAAATTATAGTAGATGCTCTGTTCATTTACAGTACAATACTGTCTCATTAAATTACAGTAGGTGCTCTGTTTATTTACAGTACGATACTGTTTCATTAAATTATAGTAGATGCTCTGTTCATTTACAGTACAATACTGTTTCATTAAATTACAGTAGATGCTCTGTTAATTTACAGTACAATACTGTTTCATTAAGTTATAGTAGATGCTCTGTTAATTTACAGTACATAACTGTCTCATTAAATTACAGTAGATGCTCTGTTAATGTACAGTACAATACTGTTTAATTAAATGACAGTAGATGCTCTGTTAATTTACAGTACAATACTGTCTCATTAAATTATAGTAGATGCTCTGTTAATTTACAGTACAATACTGTTTCATTAAGTTATAGTAGATGCTCTGTTAATTTACAGTACATAACTGTCTCATTAAATTACAGTAGATGCTCTGTTAATTTACAGTACATAACTGTCTCATTAAATTACAGTAGATGCTCTGTTTATTTACAGTACAATACTGTTTCATTAAGTTATAGTAGATGCTCTGTTAATTTACAGTACAATACTCTCTCATTAAATTACAGTAGATGCTCTGTTAATTTACAGTACAATACTGTCTCATTAAATTACAGTAGATTCTCTGTTTATTTACAGTACAATACTGTTTCATTAAGTTACAGTAGATGCTCTGTTAATTTACAGTACAATACTGTTTCATTAAATTACAGTAGATGCTCTGTTTATTTACAGTACAATACTGTTTCATTAAATTACAGTAGATGCTGTTTATTTACAGTACAATACTGCTTAATTAAATTACAGTAGATGCTCTGTTAATGTACAGTACGATACTGTTTCATTAAATTACGGTAGATGCTCTGTTAATTTACAGTACAATACTGTTTCATTAAATTGCGGTAGATGCTCTGTTTATTTACAGTACAATACTGCTTAATTAAATTACAGTAGATGCTCTGTTAATGTACAGTACAATACTGCTAAATTAAATTACAGTAGATGCTCTGTTAATGTACAGTACAATGCTGCTTAATTAAATTACGGTAGATGCTCTGTTAATTTACAGTACAATGCTGCTTAATTAAATTACGGTAGATGCTCTGTTAATGTACAGTACAATGCTGCTTAATTAAATTACGGTAGATGCTCTGTAAAATAACAGTAAAATATGGCGTCTCTGCTGTGTGCCACTGTTACTTCAGTTGTCTATAAATGAACAGCTGGAAAGATGTTAGCATAGCACAGCGAAACTCTGCAAAAGTCCTCGTAGTGCTTATTTGATTTACAAAGAAAAAGAAAGTCACAAGCGTTCCCGTTCCCTCTGAAAGCCGGGACGTGGTGATGTTGGCGGGAAGGTTAGCCGCTGGCTTCGCCCATGTGGCTCCAACCTTGAGGCGTCACCGCTAATGTCTTTATTGACAGGGAACGGTAACGATTATTGAAAGCAAGGCGCACCGGCTAGGCTGGAGCCGCGGCCCCCTCCCCTCATTTGCAGGCTGCCCCTGCCCGGGCACTCCCGCACCTGTCACAGGAAATAACGCGCCTGCCAGCCGCTCCGCTGGACGTCCTGCGGCCGAGAGAGGCTGCCCCCGAGCCCGGCCGCATTATTCCGGAGTAATGCAGGCTGAGAGTGGACACCGCTGTGAGCCCTCACACAGCTCGGAGCCACATCGCCAGTCATAAACTCCAAACAGCACCTCGGCACAGCCGGGGACGCCATTAGAGCCGGCGCTGGTTCCGCGAGCCTCCGCGAGCAGCTGGTACCGGAGAAATCAGCAGCAGCGTCTGAAAACGAGTCGGGACTGCAGGAGCACTGGAACCTTTTTAATTCTCAGCCGTGGAAACTCGAGGAAGAGCAGGAGGTGACAGGGGTAGAACACATAACACGCTCTAGGCGAGCTCGAAGGCTCCTCAGCAGCCCGAGGTTGCACGTTTGCACTATTCTGTTTTGCACGATTGCTGCTATTTGCACTTCTGGAAGGTGCTGACTGCATTTTCCTGCCTTGTGTTTGTGCTGAGCAGTGACGCTGAAGCTGAATCTCCCTACTGGACTGTTCTCTGACGCCTTCAGGGCGTTCAGAATCTAGAGTTTGGGCCAGTACAGCTCTCACTGTGGTCAGAGGAGAGTCCTCTATTAGATAGAATAACATACAGGCTTATATTGTTATAGTGGAAGTACAAGGTGGGTGTTTCTAATAAAGTGGCCAGTTAGTGGAAGTACAAGGTAGGTGTTTCTAATAAAGTGGCCTGTAAAGTGGCCAGTTAGTGGAAACACAAAGTGGGTGTTTCTAATAAAGTGGCCGGTTAGTGGAAGTACAAGTTTGGTGTTTCTAATAAAGTGGCCTGTAAAGTGGCCAGTTAGTGGAAACACAAAGTGGGTGTTTCTAATAAAGTGACCAGATAGTGGTAACACAAGGTGGGTGTTTCTAATAAAGTGGCCAGTTAGTGGAAACACAAGGTGGGTGTTTCTAATAAAGTGGCCAGTTAGTGGAAGCACAAGTTGGGTGTTTCTAATAAAGTGGCCACACCCTGTATGTACATGTGGTCCTTGTTTGTAAGTGATTACGGAGCTCCAGCAGTTTCTCCAGCAGCTATAATAGAATTCCTCTTCAGGTTCTGTTCCTGTGTGAGTCACTCGGTTACCGGTGGAGAGTAATGGAGGACTCTCTGATGGATGTCTCAGCGTGTCAGTAAAAGCTGTCAGCTACCCGTTCTGAAAGACTCAGGAGTTGTTTTCTGATCTCTACTCTCCGCTCCACTCTAAATCTTTCCCTCCACACTGAATAAAAGCCAACGTCGGGTTCGTGATCGGAGCAGTTAGATCATTTAAACCTGTGAGAGACAGAATCGTGATGTTCAGACTAATCAGACTTACACATTCAGCCATCAGGAATCATCAGACAGTTTTGATTGGCTGTTGGTTTTTAGTGAAAAGTGCTGGTGCGACACACATCAGTAATGTTTTGGATGTAAACCTGAACGCACAGTGCTATCAGTCCACGTGCCCTGTGTTTGAGCAGTTCAACCTTGATGAGTGAAAACAGAGGCTGTGTCTCAAATCCTACTGAGCTCCCTACATAGGCAGCATTCTACGTCATAGTATGCGCTCCTGACATGTAGACTGTCCCAATACTTACATACCTTAAACATGCTGCTACTGAGGAACCTTATTTACACCTGATTTTAAGATCATCAAACTCTTCCTCAGCCGCTAAGACAATCCCATGATGCACCGCAGGCTAATGTAGGAGCAGTGAAGTGGTTTTAAAATGTGAGTTATTTTGATTCTCTGGAGTTTTAATGTGTTTCTGGTCATATAATCACACAAAACAGTATTTTATTATCAACTCTGTAACGAGTCCTTCACCATTTACACTTTATACTCCAGACATTAGCATTTATGCTAGCAGCTAAACCACCGGTCACGTGCTGCAGTGGGCGGAACAAGCCGTGACGCAGTCTCTCTCTAACTAGAGCGTCTCAGTAATCTGTTTACACACTCACTACCTAGACAGCCTACTTACACACTCACTACCTAGACAGCCTACTTACACACTCCCTACCTAGACAGCCTACTTACACACTTACTACCTAGACAGCCTACTCACACACTCACTACCTAGACAGCCTACTCTCACACTCACTACCTAGACAGCCTACTCACACACTCACTACCTAGACAGCCTACTCACACACTCACTACCTAGACAGCCTACTTACACACTCACTACCTAGACAGCCTACTTACACACTCACTACCTAGACAGCCTACTTACACACTCACTACCTAGACAGCCTACTCTCACACTCACTACCTAGACAGCCTACTTACTCACTCACTACCTAGACAGCCTACTTACACACTCAGTAGGATTTAAGACACACCCCTAGTATGCAAATTCTTGGCACCATATATTTGTTTGCATACTGGTCCTGTCTTCCTACACCACCTCACTCACCATAAGTGTGTAGTCGTTCCACGAAGGCTACCTTCTCCTAGACCTACAGTGGTGGTTATACAGGTCTGTTCGGTTGTATTTGTTTGGTATTTGTTTAGTGTTGAAGGTTATAACATCGACTATCACACC
Source organism: Megaleporinus macrocephalus (assembly GCA_021613375.1). Lineage (NCBI taxonomy): Eukaryota > Metazoa > Chordata > Actinopteri > Characiformes > Anostomidae > Megaleporinus > Megaleporinus macrocephalus. The sequence continues at coordinate 50,833,050 of CM038707.1, read as the reverse complement.
TGCTAAGTTTTCAGTAATTGTGTAAGTCTAGGGTTTAGTAGGATTAAAACAGGTCAAAGTAATTGATCATAGTCAATAGATGGACGTAAGATTGGTTAATTGGCTAATTGGTTGGAGTTGGTTTGACCAAATAGTTTTGTGCAATTCTAAAAATATGTTTCATGTTGAAAAAAACACCATTTGTTGATCCTCTACAATCAAAATAAGTTAATTAAAATATGTTTTTCATTGATTGATGGTGTTGCAAGATTAAGGGACCAAATTCTTAGAACGGATCACCAACAAGAAACCAGATTAAATGGGTTTAAGCCTCCTTTAAGCCAGAAGATGTTCTTGAAACCCATCTAGACCACGTTCCTCAGCTGAGGTAGCTGAGATGGCACACCTCTAGGAACTCACAGCTCAGCTGGTGTAGAATCTTTATCTTCTGTAGCTCCTGAACTCCTGAACGAAGTGCTCTTAACCACAGTTTGGAGAAAGAGAACTGTCGAATCATTATTTAGACACAAGCTGCTCTTTATAGAAGAGTCTTTGATGAACATGAAGCTAAACCTTGAGAGCTCTAGCACTGAGCTGCGTTGTGATAAAACAAACCTCTACAGGGATTTAATGTAGCTTCACTAGAGAAGAACACAACCAAAGAGGTGACGGCGTTCATGAGGGTTTAATAAGCCGAGCACTTTCCCGGAGTGTCAGTAGGGAAGTGCACCTGCTTGGAATTATTACAGCATGGGTTCCTCATCAAACACAGGCAGGTACGTGAAGCTCGGCAGTTTGCTGATGATGAACAAACAGGACTGCGGTGGTGAACCAGAACACTGAAGAAGGTGCAGAACCATAACACCTCACAACAGGTCAGTTAAGCTTCACCTTCTGTTCCTCAGCCCTTCAGCCACTGCTCAGCAACCATTGCTCTCCATTGATTCTTCAAGTCTTTGGTTTCTTGCACCACGTTTAACCTTGCATGAAACCATTTAAGCATGAAATGAACTATTAGTTTTCCTGAAGATGCTCAGAACAACCGTTTGAGCAGGAAACTGTACCATTAACTTTACTAACAAACCCCTGAAGATACATTTAAGCATGAAATGGCTCCATTATAGCTTTACTAAAGAACTTCTGAAGAACCGTTTAAGCATGAAATAATACCATTAACTTTACAAAGGACCTCTGGAGAACCATTTAGCAGGAAAATGACACCATTAGATTTAGTAAAGAACCTCTGAAGAACCATGTAGCAGGAATGGTACCATCAACTTTACTAAAGAACCTCTGAAGAGCCATTTGAGCATGAAATGGTACCATTAGCTTTATTAAAGAGCCTCTGAAGAACCATTTAACATGAAATTATACCATTAGCTTTACTAAAGAACCTCCGGAGAACCATTTAACATGAAATTATACCATTAGCTTTACTAAAGAACCTCGGGAGAACCATTTGAGCATGAAATGATACTATTAACTTTACTAAAGAACTTCTGAAGAACCATTTGAGCATGAAATGGTACCATTAATCTTACCAAAGAACCTCTAAAGAACCATTTAGCAGGAAATGGTACCATTAATCTTACCAAAGAACCTCTAAAGAACCATTTAGCAGGAAATGGTACCATTAATCTTACCAAAGAACCATTTAGCAGGAAATGGTACCATTAGCTTTACTTTACTACATGAACCAGCTGGTAAAGTATGTTTTCTGATTGTGGGATTGTTGGGTTGTTGCTACATACTGTAACCATTAATACAACTATATGCTGATTAATATGCAGCACTACTGTTATCCCACCATGTGTCCTTCTTCACCTCAGCAGCCACCTCGGATACAATAGCAACATCCTATCAAAATCATAGCAACCACCTGGAATACCATAACAACATGGTATTCCAGGTATTGTTATGGTATTCCAGGTGGTTGCTATGATTTTGATAGGATGTTGCTATTGTATCCGAGGTGGCTGCTGAGGTGAAGAAGGACACATGGTGGGATAACAGTAGTGCTGCATATTAATCAGCATATAGTTGTATTAATGGTTACAGTATGTTTTGGTGTGTGTTGGGTTCCTGGTGATGCTGACGTGTTGAGGTAAACGAATAACAGAGATACTTCAATAAGCTCAGTCTGAACGTTCACCCACATCAACACGTCTCCAGAGGTCGACACAATCAGGGAGTTCCGTTGTTCCACATGATTTGTAAAGCTTTGCTGAAGCTCCCTCACCCGAAAGCCTCCATTAACCGGATAAATGATCCGGACACATTAACATCTTCCAGGTAATGAGTTTAATAGGATACGCAGCAGAGGCTCTTATACTCACACACTCACTGCTTCACTGTACTTCACTGAGTTTCACTCAATAACTGTGTCCAGTGTTTCAGACCACCAAGACCAGAACTCAGTCCAACTCAGAGTCCAAGCACAAAAACAGATACACTTATAAAATTATAATCTGGTCATCCTGAAAAAAATCTATTGATGATTATAGTAACATTCCTTATTTCAGAAGTGATCAAACCTCAGACCCTTGTTATTATATTATATTAAATTATATTACATTACATTACATTATATTATATTATATTATATTATATTATATTATATTATATTATATTAAATTCTATTCTATTCTATTCTATTATGTTATGTTATATTATATAATATTATATTGTTACATTATATATTATTGTTACATTATATATTCTATTATATTATATTCTGTTATATATTATTATGTTGTAATGTTTTATATTTGTGGGCTGCGGATTTGGGAATCAGCCTTGTGACCAGAAGGTCACCAGAAGGTCACTGATTTGATCCCCTGAAGCAGCAGGACACAAGTGACCTTGAACAAGATGCCAAACTGCTCCCTGGGTACTGCAGATAGGGCTGCTCACCACTCCGGGCAAGTGTGTTCACTGCCCCCTAGTGTAGGTGCTCACTAGTGTGTGTGTGTTCAGTAGTGTGTGTGTTTGCTGGTGTGTGCGTGTTTTACTGCTCCCTAGTGTTTGTGTTCAGTAGTGTGTGTATGTGAGTGTTTTACTGCCCCCTAGTGTTGGTCTTCAGTAGTGTGTGTGTGAGTGTTTTACTGCCCCCTAGTGTTTGTGTTCAGTAGTGTGTGTATGTGAGTGTTTTACTGCCCCCTAGTGTTTGTGTTCAGTAGTGTGTGTGTGTGAGTGTTTTACTGCCCCCTAGTGTTTGTGTTCAGTAGTGTGTGTATGTGAGTGTTTTACTGCCCCCTAGTGTTTGTGTTCAGTAGTGTGCATGTGTGTGAGATGTTATGTAAGATGACGCTGCTGCCAGTTTGTTACATACATGATATATAAGGCGTGTCCCGCTGTGGGGAGTGGAGGTGGGGGGGTTACTGGAGGCTAATGTGGAGTGAGTTTGTGATGAGGGAGGTGTGAGACGGCCTGAGGCTCCATCATTAACCTCGGCAGCCGGCGGTCTCTCGGTGGGTCGCTTCAGAGGAACGTGGCCGTACCGGACTTCTCCTCAGAGCCTCGTTAAACAGGACTCGGTTCAGCTCTGACCCAGCACAGTTTAACTCCCCTCAGCCCACAGAGCACTCCTGCAGCCTGAACACCCGGCACACTGACCTCAGATCACACTGACCTCCGATCACACTGACCTCAGATCAGAGCCCGCAGGCAGTTTTACCCCCCACACACACACACTCCTTCAGTTAGGTGTATAGAACCTGTTTATTTTATACTACCAATAATTCACTGTTGCCTGGAATCCGTTTACAGTGCCACTCCTGTTCATTCTTGGTTATCTAGAACCTATGTACAGTACCATAAATATTTACAACCTGCTCGGAGTACCACTCATTCTGTTAATTTTGTAGAACCTGTTTACACTACTTCTTATTCACTGTCAGACAACTAGAATCTGTTTACACTACCACTTATTTTAACACTTACTTATCTAGAACCCACATACACAACCACTTGTGTTCACACTGCGTTATCCAGAACCTGTGTACACACCATTTCTTCATAACCTGTGTACACTATCCCTTGTTCACACTCAGCTATCTAGAACCTGCCTTTAATTTTCAGTCTGTCATCTAGAACCTGCATACATTTGTATTTACACCCCAGTTATCTACAACTTGCCACTCCCATCCAGTCCATTATCTAGAACCTGCAAACATAACCACTCATATTTGCTTGGAGTACCACTCATTCAGTTAATTTTGTAGAACCTGTTTACACTACTTCTCATTCACTGTCAGACACCTAGCATCTGTTTACGATACCATTTATATGTATCTAGAACCCACATACACAACCACTTGTATTCACACTGCATTAGCCAGGAGCTGTGTACACCACCACTTGCTTACACTCAGCTATCTAGAACCTGCCATTCATTTCCAATCAACTAGAACCTACCATACGCTTGTATTCACACCCGAGTTATCTACAGCTTACCACTCCCATCCAGTCCATTATCTAGAACCTGCAAACAAAACCGCTCAGATTTACAATGAGTTATCTAGAACCAGCAGAAGGGCTAATGGATAGCATGGATAGAATTCAGAGTGTGATTTGTTAATAGATGTCTTAATTACGTGTAAGATCTTCTGTGCAGCTCCTGAAGTCCTGACCAATGGAAGAGCTCGCTCAGCTGTATCTACCTACATACCACAGAGAGAGCCATCCTGATTGGATAATTTTCTGAGTAAGATTAGAACTCTTTTAAACCCAGTCAAATAGGAGTGTAAAAAGAGTGTATATAGTTAAGTCAGGGCTGATGATGATGATCACTGTGAAGGCTGTAGAGTATGCGCTAGTGTGTGTAGTATTTGATGTTCAGTCGTCGTTAGAGCAGCTCCAGCGTCACGTGTGGGCTGCTGGGTTTGAAAAGGTCACCCTGGCTCCTGTGATAGTCCTGCCTTCCTGAGATGCTCTGACAGTGAGTCTCGGCTGCTGACACTGATTTTGTCCTCTGTCAGTTTAAAACCTCTTCACAGATGACTGGCTGTGGAAACATCAGCATCAAACACATCGATCCCTCCAGAAACATTCCACCACCGCTCCCACCAGCTGCTCCAGGGGCGATGAAATATAAATGGATCATGAGCAGCAGGTTAAACACCATCATATTTTCTACCCACACAGACGCATCAGAAACAAGGTTCCGTTTACTGCTTCCTGTTTTTCACCATCCAGCTGTTTAGATGTGTCCACTCAGAGGACAACATGTCTGGTAACTTGTATTTATTATGTAAATGAATAGGAGATATTAGTCCCATAATAAACACTCCTAAACACTAGAATAAGAGATATTAGTCCATAAACACCCTCAATAAACACTCCTATACTCTAGAATATGAGTTATTAGTCTATAAACACCCTCAATTAACACCCCAATACACTAGAATAGGAGATATTAGTCTATAAACACACTCAATAAACACTCCTATACACTAGTAAAGAAGATATTAGTCTATAAACACTCTCAATAAACACTCCTATAGACTAGAATATGAGATATTAGTCTATAAACACTCATATACACTAGAATAGGAGATATTAGTCCATAAACCCACTCAATAAACACTCCTATAGACTAGAATAGGAGATATTAGTCTATAAACACACTAAATAAACACTCCTATAGACTAGAATAGGAGATATTAGTCCGTAAACACTCTCAATAAACACTCCTATACACTAGAATAGGAGATATTAGTCTATAACCACACTCAATAAACACTCATATACACTAGAATAGGAGATATTAGTCTATAAACACACTCAATAAACACTCCTATACACTAGTAAAGAAGATATTAGTCTATAAACACTCTCAATAAACACTCCTATAGACTAGAATATGAGATATTAGTCTATAAACACTCATATACACTAGAAAAGGAGATATTAGTCCATAAACCCACTCAATAAACACTCCTATACACTAGAATAGGAGATATTAGTCTATAAACACACTCAGTAAACACTCCTATAGACTAGAATAGGAGATATTAGTCCGTAAACACTCTCAATAAACACTCCTATACACTAGGATAGGAGATATTAGTCTATAACCACTCTCAATAAACACTTCTATAGACTGGAATAGGAGATATTAGTCTATAAACACTCATATACACTAGAATAGGAGATATTAGTCCATAAACCCACTCAATAAACACTCCTATAGACTAGAATAGGAGATATTAGTCCATAAACACTCTCAATAAACACTCCTATACACTAGAATAGGATATATTAGTCTATAACCACTCTCAATAAACAGTCCTATAGACTAGAATAGGATATATTAGTCCATAAACACTCTTAATAAACACTCCTATACACTAGAATAGGAGATATTAGTCCATAAACACCCTCAATAAACACTCCTATGTACTAGAATAGGAGATATTAGTCCATAAACACCCTCAATAAACACTCATATACAATACAATAGGAGATATTGGTCCATAAACACCCTCAATAAACACTCCTATGTACTAGAATAGGAGATATTAGTCCATAAACACCCTCAATAAACACTCCTATGTACTAGAATAGGAGATATTAGTCCATAAACACCCTCAATAAACTCTCCTATGTACTAGAATAGGAGATATTAGTCTATAAACACCCTTAATAAACACTCCTATACATTAGAACAGGAGATATTAGTCCATAAACACCCTCAATAAACACTCATATACGATACAATAGGAGATATTAGTCTATAAACACTCTCAATAAACACTCCTATTCACTAGAATAGGAGATATTGGTCCATAAACACCCTCAATAAACACTCCTATGTACTAGAATAGGAGATATTAGTCCATAAACACCCTCAATAAACACTCATATACAATACAATAGGAGATATTAGTCTATAAACACCCTCAATAAACACTCCTATTCACTAGAATAGGAGATAGTAGTCTATAAACACCCTCAATAAACACTCCTATACACTAGAATAGGAGATATTAGTCCATAAACACCCTCAATAAACACTCCTATACAATATAATAGGAGATATGAGTCTATAAACACCCTCAATAAACACTCCTATGCAATATAATAGGAGATATTAGTCTATAAACACCATCAATAAACACTCCTATGCAATATAATAGGAGATATTAGTTTATACTGATATCTTTAGTAGGTCTATAATGACAGAAATCATGGTGTTTTTAAATTTGTGTGTATTTATAGCTCAGCTGAGGAGACGGGGGGTCCAGGTGGTCTGATGGGGTTAATGCTGCTCCAGTTCTTAAAGGACGCTCTGTCTGGTCCTCCGAGTCTTGGGGCTGAATGTCAGTGTAATGGAGGTGTTCAGGGAATGCTTTGTACCTTTTTGACAGGTTAAGACGTTTTTCCAGTGGAGCTGAACTTTTCCCACAAGGACATGTTCTCCGTGTCAGTCTCGCGGAGCCGTTTCTCTGAAAGACCAGGCCGGTCTCCTCCTCCGCACCGACTGCACCTGAGCTACATGCAGGACGTAGCGCTGGATGATGATCCTATTCGGAGCGACCTTTTCATGAATATTTCATTTCCTCGCTGTAGCACCTTTTGGCCTTACAATCCCGAGCGGCCTCATAACTGGGCTGAGGACAGCAGGAGGCTCCAACTTCTACTGAGGACTCAGGAGGTTCTGCCCTTTCAGTTAACGTCTCTCCAGCTCGGAAACGAGGAGGCGTCGTCCCGGAGTAACAGAACAGACTAGGCTAATTATTTCACCAGAGTTTGACTCCTGCCTTCCCTCCAACATAGTTGCTAAGGTGTTGCTAGGCCATTGCTATGGTGTATCAGGTCGTTGATTATTTGTTGCTGGGTCTTTGGTGTCCCAGGTTGTTGCTAAGGTGTTACTAGGCCATTATTATGGTGTTCCAGGAGGTTGCTAAAGTGTTACTCTGGCATTGCTATAGTATCTCAGGTGGTTGCTAAGGTGTTGCTCAGCCTTTGCTATGATACACTAGATTTTTTAATGTGGTGCTAGACCATTGCTTTGGTGTCCCAGGTGGTTGCAAAGTGTATATAAGGCCATTGCTGTGGTTTTCCAGCTGGTTGCCAATGTGTTGCTAGGCCATTGGTATAGTATCCAAGGTGGTTGCTAAGGTGTTCCCTTTGTTATGATATCCTAGATATGTTTAATGTGCTGCTAGACCATTGCAGTGGTGTCCCAGGAGGTTGCAAAGCATATATTAGGCCATTGCTGTGGTTTCCCAGTTTGTTGTCAATGTGTTTCTAGGCCATTGTTTTGCAATCCCAGGTGGTTACTAAGGTGTTGTTAGGCCTTTGGCATCCCAGGTGGTTGCAAAGCTGTTGTTGGGCCATTGCTATGGTTTCCCAGGTGATTGCCAATGCTTTGCTGGATTTTATTTGTTTTATTTGAAGTTCTATGTACCGTCTGGAATTCATTTATATGACGTTTGGCATGTATGGCTCTAAAGTTGGGAAATCTGAACAGTTGGCGGAGCATTCTGCTCACCACTGCCATCTGTGGGCTGTTCGGTAATCAAATCTTCCATCATGGCTCAACTGAAAACAGTGGAATATCCGGTTTGCTGTTCATGTGAATGCAGGAGGAATGACATGTCGAGCTCTGATGTAACGAATTAGTAACATCAGCACTTTAGAAGTTTCTGAAAGCTAAACCGCAGCTGCTTCATAACTTTCATTTATATTCTCACACTACAGCGGACAGGACGACGCTGACTGTAGAGTTCTATAAATAGTCTGTCTAGTAAGTGTGTTAGGGGGAACCTGCATATGAGAGAACGTCTGTTTGCGCTGGTCGCAGTACTGGAGGCATTTAATTCCAAAGCAGATATTTAGCGAAGGGAAACTGTGACTGCTTTAAATGAAATCTGATTGGCTTTTATTGCTTCCAGACTACCTGTAAGACCATAAGACCTTATACTTTAGCTAAGACATGCACACTGCCTGCTGTAAAATGGCAAACACAGCAAAAAAACTAAATTTCTGCAAATAAAATGATCTTATAATCACAATAAATCATATTTTATCCTCCGCAAAGCTTACAAAACATCTTGAACTACTTCCTTTATCACTGTCTCACCTTGTTTTGTCATTTGCGTTGACCTGCTGATCATGTTTATTGTGTAAATAGTGCTGATATTAAATCAGGGCTTCTTTCAGGAAGTAGCTCTTGCTTCGTTGTCTCACTTCAGGGCTTCTGAGATGATATTTGATGTTATTAGAAAGTCTCTGTAGAGCTTTATTGCGCTGGAAGATGAAAGCGGAATCGGGTTCCTCTGTTTGGTGAGCAGACTCGGCTGATGACCTAATTTAAGCATGAATTGTAGAATATCGGGTCTCAGATTAGCAGCGATACGGTCCAACCAGGACAGACACACAGCCTGATACGGAGCCCCGTTAAGAACGTCCCAGTATCGTGTTTGGAATGATACGCTTACATGTTTTCCTGCTGGTATTAAGAGGCACTGATGTGGGTACCTGTACGTCACACCTGTTTGAGCTCGTTGGACATCCAGTTTCTAAATCTGTGGTCATTAATGTGGAGTTTGCCCGGTTTCCATGGCTGTGACAGCTTCCACTCTTCTGGGAAGCGTTCCACAAGATCCTTGGAGGTCGTTTTTTGTGAGGTCAGACATTGATGTTGGACGAGAAGGCAGCTCCAAAGGTGTTCAGCAGGGTTGAGGAGGTCTGTGTACTGGGACACAGTCACGCTGGAACAGGAATATGGTTCTTCACCAAACTGCTGCTGGAAGTATAGATAGTGTAAAATGTTATTCTGTGCTGTAGCATCAACATCACCTTCACTGGAACTGAGGGTCTGAGCTCAAACCCTGAACAACCCCCCTATGGACCATTATCCTCCTTCCACCAAACTTTACTGTAGCATCAACATCACCTTCACTGGAACTGAGCGTCTGAGCCCAAACCCTGAACAACCCTCCATGGAACATTATCCCCCCTCCACCAAACTTTACTGCTGCATTAACATCACTTTCACTGGAACTAAGGGTCTGAGCTCAAACCCTGAACAACCCCCCTATGGACCATTATCCTCCTTCCACCAAACTTTACTGTAGCATCAACATCATCTTCACTGGAACTGAGCATCTGAGCCCAAACCCTGAACCCCCCTCTGACCATTTCCCCCACTTCACCAAACTTGACTGTAGCATTAACATCACCTTCACTGGAACCGAGGGTCCGAGCCCAAACCCTGAAACCCCAGCATTTGTAACACTGTAAAAGAACAGTGTCCACATACTTTTGGCTAAGCATATTTAGGATAATATGAGAAACTAGAAATTGCTTATTTCTGCATTTGTGCAAAGTTAGGTTCCAGATTTCTCCTGGACGCCCCAGACATTGTATGAAAGTGTTCAGTTCCTTCAGCAGCAAATCTTGATTTATCTTAATGAAGTACTGAGCAGTCAAAGCAGGTATTAGATGAGAACTGATAATAATACTGGGTTGTTTAGGAGAAGCTTGGAAAGAGTTAAATAAACACACTGACGTATGAAAAACACTACTTACTCTATTAATACTGATTAATATTTAATAATAAAGTGTAAAAATTCTACTTACTCTATTAATACTGATTAATATTTAATAATAAAGTGTAAAAGCTCTACTTACTCTATTAATACTGATTAATATTTAATAATAAAGTGTAAAAGTTCTACTTACTCTATTAATACTGATTAATATTTAATAATAAAGTGTAAAAGCTCTACTTACTCTATTAATACTGATTAATATTTAATAATAAAGTGTAAAAGCTCTACTTACTCTATTAATACTGATTAATATTTAATAATAAAGTGTAAAAGCACTACTTACTCTATTAATACTGATTAATATTTAATAATAAAGTGTAAAAGCACTACTCACTCTATTAATACTGATTAATATTTTATAATAAAGTGTAAAAGCACTACTTACTCTATTAATACTGATTAATATTTAATAATAAAGTGTAAAAGCTCTACTTATTCTATTAATACTGATTAATATTTAATAATAAAGTGTAAAAGCACTACTTACTCTATTAATACTGATTAATATTTAATAATAAAGTGTAAAAGCATTACTTACTCTATTAATACTGATTAATATTTAATAATAAAGTGTAAAAGCTCTACTTATTCTATTAATACTGATTAATATTTAATAATAAAGTGTAAAAGCACTACTTACTCTATTAATACTGATTAATATTTAATAATAAAGCAGTTATTAGATGAGAACTGTAAATAATACTGGGTTGTTTCCACAAGGAGAAGTTTGTTGGTGGGTCTTTGGTGTTCCCAGGTTGTTGCTAAGGTGTTACTAGGACATTGTTATGGTGTCCCTGGAGGTTGCTAATGTGTAACCCTGGCATTGCTATAGTATCCCAGTTGTTACTCGACCTTTGCTATGATATACTAGGATGATGTATATGTATGTACAGTATGTGTATATATAGTCTTTGTTTTGTTTCTATATCCATTGCCATTGAGTATCTATATCCTTGCCTGGTTTTTAATAAATCGTATAAGTGTTGAAAGAATCTTCTCTGGAAAGAGATTCTCACTCCGCACTTCTGTGATGAGCTTTTTCTTTTTGCTACAATGCTTCGGAGAAAGTCGCCCCAAAGCTACAGCAGCTGCAGTTTCTCCGTGACAAATTCTCCAATAATAATTATTTCAAAGTCAGCAAAGCTGTGCAGAACTGTGTGAAATCTGTGTTGCTCGAATGCACTCCGAGCCCTCTTTGTGAATTCCTCGCCTGAAGAAGTCCACAAGTTTTCGGAGGGGGAAGAGAGAAACTGCATTCTGCCGCTTTGAAGGAAAACCAACACCATCCTTCTGGGCTTTGAAGAGCCGCAGATTGACAAGGAAACGTGGGATACCTGCCCTGAGGGAACTGCAAACAGACGAGGGCTCCAGTCGTTTAACCAATGAGTATTTGACTTAAACTGTTAATTGCGCTGTGGCTTTGGCTCGAGGCTTTTGATTGCCTTTAAAGAGCGCAATCATCTGCTTGTTAAAGAAGGGAAAGTTCTACAATTATCAAGAGGTCAGACGGATCGTGCTTCAGACCGAAATAGCCGGGCTGGAAGGCACGTCCGGGAGATTGGACGCCTGGAGAAACTCAACAACACAGAATAAACCGCTTTAGGATCTGCAAAAACGACAAAAGAGGATGCATCTGTAACACAAGTCCTCTAAAATAACTGAGTTATGCTTCCAGTCTCTCATAACTGGTTCATAAACATAGAGTATAAAAAGCTGGAGAGTCCTTCCGAACCGTTAAGCCAAGTTCCTCTGCGAGCTTGCCCATCCGCTCTTCAGGAAGTTGCCGCCTGGCCAACTACGCCACTGGCGCCAGCCTGAAGCCTCGCTGGAGGGCTGCAGTCAACGCTGCCATGCTGCTTCACCAACAGGTCCTGGTCACCACAGTGTGATGCCTCCAAGAGTCTCCTCATATGGCCACTCCGGAGCGCTTGACGGCAGCATGACCCACAGTGGACAGCCTAATGACCCGCAGAGTCCGAACAAAGTCCCTGGGCCATGTGGAGTCCCAGCCAGGGTTGCGCTTCCTGGGGGTGACAGCAGCAGGGTCTTCTTTTTACTGCCCATTGCACCATCAATACCTCAGCTCTGGTGGATGGAGGGCTTCACGTGCCGTCTTGGCTCCCCTGGCAGCTGCGCTCTCCTTTGGATGTGCCTGCCAGGCTGGTATGTTCAGCTCCACTGCTAGCTTGCCCATCCCCTCTTCTGAAACGAGCCACCTGGCCAATCACGCTGCCGGCGCCTGCCCAAAGCATTACTGGAGGGCTGCAGACAATGATGTCATGATGCAACTGTTGACCACCACATGAGGGCTCCCAAGAGCCTCCACACATGCCTTCCAGCCCGGCCACAGTCCTGATGTCCTTGCTTCACCATCCTCCAGCCAGGTTCTTCTACTGAGCTTTGCTGTCCTCTTTCCTGTTCTTCACTGTCCACCTTTGAGTTGTTAAAGGACCATTCCTCTCCAGGCTGCAGGGGGTGTGTGAGCCCACTTCTGACACCAATGTAACGTCTGGACAAAGAGGACCATAAGGTACATGTGTCTGCAGTTTTCTCCAAAGGGTGCTACTATGGCCCTGGAGTTACTGATGCTCCTCTGCCGTTAGACGTTTTAGTTCTCTACCTTTATGTTTTTTTCTTTCCCTCGTGCTACCTGTTCTCCGACTCGGTATACCTCGCTGGGGAGCTAACCGAGTTCAGCTGGTCTCTTGAGACAGAATGCTGACATTTGTGTACAGAATCAGCAACATGAAGAGAGACGGAAGGAAAACAACTGAAATGCCAAGCGTTTGGAAATAACTGTGAGCAAAGGGTATTCACCATCTCTACCCCTTTCTATACCAGCAGGCCCCTATATGTTATCAGTGTAGCAGAGAACATCTGAAAAAGATTATTTAACTTCAGAAGATACCTTTGTCTGACTCACTGTCTGGTAGGAGAACCGGACCGTTAACTGGTCTTTACCCACGATCAACACCTCCTACCACAAGCAGGCATCCGCAAAGCTGCCAGCATTGTAGGGAAAACCCCTCCTACCCCTCTCTTTGGCAGAAGGTTCCAGACCATCCGTTCCACCACCAACATACACCTGGACTAATCTAATTTGGACTGTTCCACCTGGACTAATAGATCTTACACCTGTACTGATCTAGACTCTCTCCAAAAAATGGCTGGACGGATCTAGACCCTTTTCAAAAAACACCTGTACTAATCTAGATCCTCTCAAACATAAATCTGCACTTATCTAGACCCTGTCCAACATTCACCTGCACTAATCTAGACCCTCTCCAACACACACCTGGACTGATCTAGAGCCTCTCCAACACACACAGAGTAATCTAGACCCTTATCAACATACACATGGACTGATCTAGAGCCTCTCCAACACACACAGAGTAATCTAGACCCTTATCAACATACATATGGACTGATTTAGACCCTGTCCAACATTCACCCGCACTAATCTAGACCCTTTTGATGAATCTGGACTAATCTACACCCTCTCATACACACACCTGGACTAATCTAGACCCTCTCCAATACACACATGGACTAAACTAGACCCTCTCCAACACAATAATCTAGACCCTCTCCAATACACACACCTGCGCTGATCTAAACCCTCTGAACAGATTTAAGTTAGTGTTTACTTCTTAAATCATTACTGTTGCTAAGCGCTGCTCCCTGTTTGTATATGGTCTGTATAGTATTTGTTGTTTTGTGTGTTTGTGTTCTGTATATTATGGTCTGGTGAGTTTATTGTATGCCCTGCTTTACGTTGTTGTGTATCTAGACTCTATGTAGTTGTGTACATTGTGCTGCTGTTGTGTGTTACACTACGAGGCCTGAAGAATGACATTTCTTTCCAGTGTGTACATGATATCTTAAAGAATGACCATAAAAACACTGTTCTCTTTACCCTCCCGGTGATTTCACGAAGTCCTGCACATCTGCGTGTCTAGTCTTCAGCCACAGGTTCACCAGAAGAACCCAGCTCAGAGTCACTGGTGACTGTGTGTTACGGTGGAGGAAGAGTAAACAACATAACAGCCCCACATTACCGCTCGACGTGGCCTCATTTTCATTCCCCAATAAATCACTCGGCTTCTGCATGTCAATTGTGCCGCCTTTGATTTTTGCTGCGGGCAGCTGCGGGTCAATGCACTTTCTGCTGACCCAAGCACTTCAGTTCAAGCCATAATGGCACATCCTGATTTTTCATTCAGCTCATTCTCTCACAAATAAATAAATAAATAAATAAATAAATAATAAAACAGGCCGCAGATGGTGCATCCACTGTCACTCAGAGGAGAAGAGATAAGGAGGAAAAACCTCCAGCCTGTCTGGACCGAAGCCGGCGGGGATGTTTCACCAGTGTAGCCAGTTCAGTTCCTCAGATTTCCAAATCAGCTTTCAGCTTTATTTATCATTTGCACGTCATATCAGGACATACATTCAAATGCTTAGGGTGAGATTATCACTCCACAGCAGGGCAGCTCTTTATATATATATATATATATATATATAAAAGGCTGTCCTGAGACTTTTGATTCACACTGTGTATGTATGTTTGTACAGTTAGGCCCAGAAATATTTGGACAGTGACACAATCTTCATGATTTGGGCTCTGCAGGCCACCACATTGAATTTGAAATGAAACAACTGGGCTGCAGTTGAAGTGCAGACTTTCAGGTTTAATTCAAGGGGTTGAACAAAAATATTCTATGAAATGTTTAGAAACTGCAACCGATTTCCTACAGAACCTTCTCAAAAGTAATTGGACAAATTACATAACTGTAAAATGTTCATTTTTAATACTTTGTTGAGAATCATTTACAGGCAATCACTGCCTTATACCTGGAACCCATGGACATCACCAAACTGTTGTTTTTCGTCTAATCTAGGGTTTCTGTGTTTAAGGGTTAACTCATGGTTTGTGGTGAACTCTCTGTATCTGCTCTCATGAAGTCTTCTCTTTATGGTGGATGTAGATACTGCTACACCTTCTTCCTGGAGAGTGTTCTTCACTGGGGTGGATATTGTGAAGGGGTTCTTCTTCATCATGGAAAGGACTCTGAGATCACTGATGTCTTCTGAGGACGTCCAGTCTTTTTGAATTCTCGAGCTCACCAGTGCTCTCTTTTTTTCCCAGAATGCACCAGAACTGTTAATTTAGCCACCTAACATTCCCGCTATCTCTCTGATGGAGTTCTTCGGTGTTTCAGTCTAATGACGTTTCACTTCTGAGAGCTCCTTTGAGCGCATGTTGTGGGTTTACAGCAAAAACTTCCAAATGCCACACCTGGAATCAACTCCACACCTTTTACCTGCTTAACTGATGATGGATTAATGAGGGAAAAGCCCATGTACTTGCTGCTAAGACAATCGTCTGATTACTTTTGGTCCCTAGAAAAAGAGACAGCTTCATATTAAAGAGCTGTCATTCTGAAACCCTTCCTCCAATTAGGATGTGGATACCCTTAAATTAAAGCTGAGAGTTTAACTTGAAGCCCATATAGATTATATATCTATTTTATAACTATCAGCTAAAATGCTGTGTTACTGGCCAAATATTTTTGAGCCTAACTGTGTAATCATATATATATATATATATAAAACGTAAGTCAATGGAACTAGATGTTTTTCCAAGTTACTTTGAAGCATTTCTATTGGTCCATTCATCATAAGAATTTTCCCACAATGTAAACAGCAGTGATGTAGAGAAACAGAAAGTGATAAAAAATAGTGATACATGTTTTTTATTGAACAGCGACAATATTCATCACAAACACAAAGCAGGATGCAGAATGATAAAATGGCGTAACGATCCAGCTTCAGCGTAACAGTCCTCTGTTATCCAGTTCTTTAACAAATCTTTAAACTCACTCAAGGAGACGATCATCAAGCTGTAACTTGTTCTGAAGGTTCTTTCAGGACCTGGTGTGCAATAAGAGAAAGACTTTCTGCTCAGTTCTAAGTTGATCTGAGGTACGTTATAGAGCAGCTTTGTAGCAGAGCAGAATCATAGCAGTTATTGATACGTGTTTATACTGATTACTGTTCAATGTGGTTGTTGTTGCAACTTTCTGTGTTGATAAATAGTTGAGCAAATCTGATTGCATCAATTGATTTCAGAGACAGTTCTGGTCTTACTTGCTGGCGTATTCAGATACATCATTCCCCCTTTAGCTTCTCAAATAAAAGGGTGTCCTGATACTTTTGACTAATTCCGTTATATCTTAAATAAATAATATTGCACAGTGGACGAGTGAAATGTTAAGGGGGGCTCACAGCATCACAGTTTGTTCAGAAGCCTGACC
>CM038707.1:50783692-50811192 GCA_021613375.1 Megaleporinus macrocephalus | reverse complement strand
GAAGAACAGAGTTTAAGGTATGGGTATGTAGAGTTCTGAGTACTGAACTCTCACTATTACACTATATAACAGTGTTATTACTGGTTTACAGTTCTGAGTACTGAACTCTCACTATTACACTATATAACAGTGTTATTACAGGTTTACAGTTCTGAGTACTGAACTCTCAGTATTACACTATATAACAGTGTTATTACAGGTTTACTGTTCTGAGTACTGAACTCTCAGTATTACACTATATAACAGTGTTATTACAGGTTTACAGTTCTGAGTACTGAACTCTCACTATTACACTATATAACAGCGTTATTACGGGTTTACAGTTCTGAGTACTGAACTCTCACTATTACACTATATAACAGTGTTATTACTGGTTTACAGTTCTGAGTACTGAACTCTCACTATTACACTATATAACAGTGTTATTACAGGTTTACAGTTCTGAGTACTGAACTCTCAGTATTACACTATATAACAGTGTTATTACGGGTTTACTGTTCTGAGTACTGAACTCTCAGTATTACACTATATAACAGCGTTATTACGGGTTTACACTTCTGAGTACTGAACTCTCAGTATTACACTATATAACAGCGTTATTACGGGTTTACAGTTCTGAGTACTGAACTCTCAGTATTACACTATATAACAGTGTTATTACGGGTTTACAGTTCTGAGTACTGAACTCTCAGTATTACACTATATAACAGCGTTATTACGGGTTTACACTTCTGAGTACTGAACTCTCAGTATTACACTATATAACAGTGTTATTACGGGTTTACAGTTCTGAGTACTGAACTCTCAGTATTACACTATATAACAGCGTTATTACAGGTTTACAGTTCTGAGTACTGAACTCTCAGTATTACACTATATAACAGTGTTATTACAGGTTTACAGTTCTGAGTACTGAACTCTCAGTATTACACTATATAACAGTGTTATTACAGGTTTAATGGGGGGGCAGGTCTCTATAATGTTGATATGAAATTGCTGGTAAACCTTCGTTCTCTAGCTGACCACTGCAGCTCCCTCTCTAATGGTCTCTGTGTTGAAGCTCTTCATGTCTCTGTGAGCTCCTTCACTTCCTCAGATCTTCCAGGCCTGAACTTCTTACAGTCCCACGTCTTTCAGTGCGGCTCCTAAACTTTCGAACTTCCTCCCGCAGTGTGTTTGTGACTGCTCCACCTGAAACTTCCCTTTTCACTGCAGACTCTTCTTCTTCCTCCAGCTCTTCTTTGTTTAGTGGTTTGTTTATTTGTTGTTGTTTTGCTTCTCCAGGTTTGAGAAGTGCTCTATGTAAACTGAAGCTAATGGCAAGATTCAACCTTTTTCTAGACTGTATTGGAAGTTTGCCTTTTCAGAATTCATGTGCTGAGTCGATTATTGGTGTGAGATGGTTCAAATGATGTTTAAAGTGGTGATGTTGATTACAGCGGTAGTGGTGGTGATGGTGTTTACAGTGGTGGTGATGGTGTTTTCAGTGGTGTTGATGGTGTTTTCAGTGGTGTTGATGGTGTTTACAGTGGTGTTGATGGTGTTTACAGTGGTGGTGATGGTGTTTTCAGTGGTGGTGATGGTGTTTTCAGTGGTGGTGATGGTGTGTACAGTGGTGGTGATGGTGTTTTCAGTGGTGGTGATGGTGTGTACAGTGGTGGTGATGGTGTTTTCAGTGGTGGTGATGGTGTTTTCAGTGGTGGTGATGGTGTTTACAGTGGTGGTGGTGATGGTGTTTACAGTGGTGGTGATGGTGTTTACAGTGGTGGTGATGGTGTTTTCAGTGGTGTTGATGGTGTTTTCAGTGGTGTTGATGGTGTTTACAGTGGTGTTGATGGTGTTTACAGTGGTGGTGATGGTGTTTTCAGTGGTGGTGATGGTGTTTACAGTGGTGGTGATGGTGTTTACAGTGGTGGTGATGGTGTTTTCAGTGGTGGTGATGGTGTTTACAGTGGTGGTGATGGTGTTTACAGTGGTGTTGATGGTGTTTACAGTGGTGGTGATGGTGTTTTCAGTGGTGGTGATGGTGTTTACAGTGGTGGTGATGGTGTTTACAGTGGTGGTGATGGTGTTTACAGTGGTGGTGATGGTGTTTACAGTGGTGATGATAGTGTTTACAGTGGTGGTGATGGGAACCAGTGGTCACCATGTCTACAACACAAATATACACATTGTATTTACTATCAGATGCTCCAGTGAAGCTACACGTGTCTGTGTTAGTAGTTTGGTGCTGCATGGCTGCGACTCTACAGCAGATCTTCTGGTTTTGAGTTTGTATTGTTGGTTGGGGTTTTTGTTTTGATGCGTCGTTACTGGTTTTCTCCAGTAGTTTTCTCAGCAGTGGCTCAGAGGCTTCTTGGTCTGTCAGATGAAGCATCTCTACAGTGTGGCAGTGAGGCTGTCTGGACCGGGCACACGAGCGATGGTGTATTGCGGCTATTAGGCCGTCTAGACTGGCCAGTGAGTCACAGCGTATCACGGCTGTGAGGCAGTCTGGACCAGTCACCTGAGGGAGGGTGTAGCGTGGCTGATGCTGGAAAGCAGCTGTGGGGCTGCCTGGACTGGTGGGTTCAGCTGCATGCAGGAGCAGCACTGTGCTGGAGCTACGAGGCCTTTTGATTTTGACACTGCATTGCCGCGACAGAGCCGCCTGGACGGGCTGCATGAGGGGGACTGGTGGGGCTCAGCTGCATGAACACTCTATCCCTTCACGGCGAAGGACGATTCTGGCCTTCGGGGCTTGTAAAGCGTGTAAAGCGTCTGAAGCATCCTTCAGCTGAGAACTATAATAGTGGTGGTGAGTTTTCAGTGAGGGAGCTTTTCTGGTTCCATTCACCACCACTGTAATATTCCTACAATATCATAATCATAATCAGATAAATAGAATATAATACAGTGTAATATTAGATACATTGATTGGATTTAATGATCCGTTATCGGAGATGTCTCCTGAGCTGCGTGGATTGTAATTGTGAAGATCTCGTCGTGTTGGAGAAAGCTCATGTTTCTCCTGCCGGAGAACTGAAGTGGACCTCTATATGTGACTGCCCACGAGCAGGACTCAAACAGGCCGTGTTGTTTTTCTCACAGTCTGTCGCTCCATCAGCACGTTTGGCTTCAGCGGCGTCGCTCTTTTCCCAGTTTCCTCAAACGCAGCGAGAGAAGACCCGGGGCCGAGCTGGCACGGCCGTCTGACGAGGAGGATCTGGAACCGATACAGTTACAACTAACTAAGCTTCCAGCTGACGCGCTAGTCTGTCTCTCTCTCTGCTCTCAGACCAGCTTCCTAGAACCCGTTCATGTGTCTCTGAGAAACAGTCACACCTGTACGGCCCACTCAGGAGCGCTCCACCCAAAACTCAGGCTACAGCAGCCAGAAGGCTCTCTGGTCACGGACGCTGGATGTTCAGCAGAATTAAATTATGCATAAAATTAAAGATCTTAAAATAAAAAAAACCATCAAAGATCTTCTCCCGGGGTGGGGGTGCGGGAGGATCCAGCTGTTACTATGCTATGACATCCCAGGTGGTTGTTAATGTGTTGGTATGCCATTGCTATGGTAAGCCAGGTGGTTGCGGTAAGCCAGGTGGTTGCTAAGGTGTTGCTAGACCGTTTGTATGGTATGGCAAGTGGTTGCTACAGTGTTGCTATGCCATTGCTATGGTGGTTGCTAAGGTATTGCTACGTCATTGTTATGGCATGCCTGGTGGTTGCTAAGGTGTTGCTAGACTATTGTTAGACCATTGCTATGGAGGTTACTAAGGTATTGCTATGGTATGACAGGGGGTTGCTAACGTGTTGCTAGACCATTTGTATGGTATGGTAGTTGTTAATATGTTGCTAGGCTGTTGCTATGCTATAACAATATCCCAGGTGGTTGCCAATGCATTGCTAGGCTGTTGCTATTCTATATTATATCCCAGGTGGTTGCTAATGTGGTGATGGGCTGTTGCTATGCTATAACAATATCCCAGGTGGTTGCTAATGCATTGCTAGGCTGTTGCTATGCTATAATAATATCCCAGGTTGTTACTAATGTGGTGATGGGCTGTTGCTATGCTATAATAATATCCCAGGTGGTTGCTAATGTGGTGATGGGCTGTTGCTATGCTATAACCATATCCCAGGTGGTTGCTAATACATTGCTAGGCTGTTGATATGCTATAATAATATCCCAGGTGGTTGCTAATGTGGTAAGGGGCTGTTGCTATGCTATTATAATATCTCCGGTGGTTGCTAATGCATTGCTAGGCTGTTGCTATGCTATATTATATCCCAGGTGGTTGCTAATGTGGTGATGGGCAATTGTTATGCTATAATAATATCCCAGGTGGTTGCTAATGTGGTAATGGGCTATTGATATGCTATAATAATACCCCAGGCGGTTGCTAATGTGGTGATGGGCTGTTGATATGCTATAATAATATCCCAGGTGGTTGCTAATGTGGTGATGGGCTGTTGCTATGCTTTAATAATATCCAAGGTTGTTGCTACTGTGGTATGTATCCCAGTGGTGGTTGTGATATTATTTGGATGCTGAATGGTAAAGTTTATGTATTAGTTCTGTTGCTCATTACTTCCTAAGAACTGTACTAAGGGACTGTAGTGATGGACTGAAGTCTCAGCTAATTGAGTCTTCCAGTCCTTTCTTTTCTCACTTGGCCGGCTCGCTGACCATCTGATGCAGTTCTATATTCCGCCGCGCACGTCTGTGTCCTGTATTAAAGATTTCATGCCATACATTCTGTTCATTAGTCAGCGAGCCAGATCCGGATATGTCACGTCAACTCCTCGACTCTCGGCGCCAAACAGCCAGGACGAACGAGTGGCACTGACTTCCTCGTACGCGCTAGAGAAGTCTAATGTAAGCTCCTCCAGGCTTCACGCTACAGTCAAAGAGTCTGCCTGTTTCAGACTAAGCATCAATTAGCGTCAGACAGCACCCGGTAACCGAGCGAGCGCCGTAACTCAGACGGACTAAATGGCAGGATCGTACAGGCTGCGGTCTGAAGGCGTGCTAATGAGGTCAGATCTGAGCGGAGAAGCAGTGGGGATCCGTAATAAAGCCCCGCCGCCTGAAAGCCGAGTGACTCATTTTTCATGGCCGGTATTTTCTACAGCAGTAAAATGCAGATGCACGCTGACTCACTGCGCCAGCTTTAGGAGGTGTTACTCAATTCCAGGATTTAAAACCAAGTCACTGTTTTAAACTGAGCCGGCGGTTCAGCCAAGTCACCTCCAGGTCCAGGTGTTCACAGCTGGTTTTAGTGGGAGATTCATTAACGAGTTCAGGATGTGCGTTCTTGGTTTGTTTTTAAAAGTTTTCAGAAGGTTCTAGAAGTTTACTTGGTGTTTCATGAGTTTAGTTCAGATGTTTTCACAGAAGGAATGTGGGTTTATGTGAGGTTTTGGGAGTTTAGACGAGATTTCAGGATGGTACGGAAGTTTAGTGGATTTGAATTTTAAAGGATAGTAGGGAAATTTAGTAGATTGAGTTTAAAGGATTGTAGGGAAATTTAGTAGATTGAGTTTAAAGGATTGTAGGGAAATTTAATGGATTGAGTTTAAAGGATTGTAGGGAAGTTTAGTAGATTGAGTTTAAAGGATTGTAGGGAAATTTAATGGATTGAGTTTAAAGGATTGTTGGGAAGTTTAGTGGATTGAGTTTAAAGGATTGTAGGGAAGTTTAGTGGATTGAGTTTAAAGGATTGTAGGGAAGTTTAGTGGGTTGAGTTTAAAGGATTGTAGTGAAATTTAGTGGATTGAGTTTAAAGGATTGTAGGGAAGTTTAGTGGTTGAGTTTAAAGGATTGTAGGGAAGTTTAGTGGTTGAGTTAAAAGGATTGTAGGGAAGTTTAGTGGATTGAGTTTAAAGGATTGTAGGGAAGTTTAGTGGTTGAGTTTAAAGGATTGTAGGGAAGTTTAGTGGTTGAGTTTAAAGGATTGTAGGGAAGTTTAGTGGATTGAGTTTAAAGGATTGTAGGGAAGTTTAGTGGATTGAGTTTAAAGGATTGTAGGGAAGTTTAGTGGTTGAGTTTAAAGGATTGTAGGGAAGTTTAGTGGTTGAGTTTAAAGGATTGTAGGGAAGTTTAGTGGATTGAGTTTAAAGGATTGTAGTGAAATTTAGTGGATTGAGTTTAAAGGATTGTAGGGAAGTTTAGTGGTTGAGTTTAAAGGATTGTAGGGAAGTTTAGTGGTTGAGTTAAAAGGATTGTAGGGAAGTTTAGTGGATTGAGTTTAAAGGATTGTAGGGAAGTTTAGTAGATTGAGTTTAAAGGATTGTAGTGAAATTTAGTGGATTGAGTTTAAAGGATTGTAGGGAAATTTAGTGGATTGAGTTTAAAGGATTGTAGGGAAGTTTAGTGGTTGAGTTTAAAGGATTGTAGGGAAGTTTAGTGGATTGAGTTTAAAGGATTGTAGGGAAGTTTAGTGGATTGAGTTTAAAGGATTGTAGGGAAGTTTAGTGGTTGAGTTTAAAGGATTGTAGGGAAGTTTAGTGGTTGAGTTTAAAGGATTGTAGGGAAGTTTAGTAGATTGAGTTTAAAGGATTGTAGTGAAATTTAGTGGATTGAGTTTAAAGGATTGTAGGAAATTTAGTGGTTGAGTTTAAAGGATTGTAGGGAAGTTTAGTGGTTGAGTTTAAAGGATTGTAGGGAAGTTTAGTGGATTGAGTTTAAAGGATTGTAGGGAAGTTTAGTGGTTGAGTTTAAAGGATTGTAGGGAAGTTTAGTGGATTGAGTTTAAAGGATTGTAGGGAAGTTTAGTGGTCGAGTTTAAATGATTGTAGGGAAGTTTAGTGGATTGAGTTTAAATGATTGTAGGGAAGTTTAGTGGATTGAGTTTAAATGATTGTAGGCAAGTTTAGTTAGTGGTTGAGTTTAAAGGATTGTAGGGAAGTTTAGTGGATTGAGTTTAAAGTATTGTACGGACGTTTAGTGGATTGAGTTTAAACGATTGTACGGAAGTTCAGTAGATTGAGTTTAAAGGATTGTAGGCAAGGTTAGTTAGTGATTGAGTTTAAAGGATTGTAGGGAAGTTTAGTGGATTGAGTTTAAAGGATTGTAGGCAAGGTTAGTTAGTGATTGCGTTTAAAGGATTGTAGGCAAGTTTAGTTAGTGGTTGAGTTTAAAGGATTGTAGGAAGTTTAGTGGTTGAGTTTAAAGGATTGTAGGGCAGTTTAGTGGATTGAGTTTAAAGGATTGTACGGGAGTTTAGTGGATTGAGTTTAAAGGATTGTATGGAAGTTTAGTGGTTGAGTTTAAAGGATTGTAGGGAAGTTTAGTGGATTGAGTTTAAAGGATTGTAGGGAAGTTTAGTGGATTGAGTTTAAAGGATTGTAGGCAAGTTTAGTTAGTGGTTGAGTTTCAAGGATTGTAGGGAAGTTTAGTGGATTGAGTTTAAAGGATTGAAGGGAAGTTTAGTGGTTGAGTTTAAAGGATTGTAGGGAAGTTTAGTGGATTGAGTTTAAATGATTGTAGGCAAGTTTAGTGGATTGAGTTTAAAGGATTGTAGGGAAGTTTAGTGGATTGAGTTTAAAGGATTGTACGGAAGTTCAGTAGATTGAGTTTAAAGGATTGTAGGGAAATTTAGTGGATTGAGTTTAAAGGATTGTAGGGAAGTTTAGTGGTTGAGTTTAAAGGATTTTAGGCAAGGTTAGTTAGTGGTTGAGTTTAAAGGATTGTAGGGAAGTTTAGTGGTTGAGTTTAAAGGATTGTAGGGAAGTTTAGTGGTTGAGTTTAAAGGATTGTAGGGAAGTTTAGTGGATTGAGTTTAAAGGATTGTACGGGAGTTTAGTGGATTGAGTTTAAAGGATTGTACGGAAGTTTAGTGGTTGAGTTTAAAGGATTGTAGGGAAGTTTAGTGGATTGAGTTTAAAGGATTGTAGGCAAGTTTAGTTAGTGGTTGAGTTCAAAGGATTGTAGGGAAGTTTAGTGGATTGAGTTTAAAGGATTGTAGGGAAGTTTAGTTAGTGGTTGAGTTTAAAGGATTGTAGGGAAGTTTAGTGGATTGAGTTTAAAGGATTGTAGGGAACTTAAGTGGATTGAGTTTAAAGGATTGTAGGAAAGTTTAGTAGATTGAGTTTAAAGGATTGTAGGGAAGTTTAGTGGATTGAGTTTAAAGGATTGTAGGGAAATTTAGTGGATTGAGTTTAAAGGATTGTAGGGAAGTTTAGTGGATTGAGTTTCAAGGATTGTAGTGAAATTTAGTGGATTGAGTTTCAAGGATTGTAGGGAAGTTTAGTGGATTGAGTTTAAAGGATTGTAGGGAAATTTAGTGGATTGAGTTTAAAGGATTGTAGGGAAGTTTAGTGGATTGAGTTTCAAGGATTGTAGTGAAATTTAGTGGATTGAGTTTCAAGGATTGTAGGGAAGTTTAGTGGATTGAGTTTAAAGGATTGTAGGGAAGTTTAGTAGATTGAGTTTAAAGGATTGTAGGGAAGTTTAGTAGATTGAGTTTAAAGGATTGTAGGGAAATTTAGTGGATTGAGTTTAAAGGATTGTAGGGAAGTTTAGTGGATTGAGTTTAAAGGATTGTAGGGAAATTTAGTGGATTGAGTTTAAAGGATTGTAGGGAAGTTTAGTAGATTGAGTTTAAAGGATTGTAGGGAAGTTTAGTGGATTGAGTTTAAAGGATTGAAGGAAAGTTTAGTGGATTGAGTTTAAAGGATTGTACGGAAGTTTAGTGGATTGAGTTTAAAGGATTGTAGGGAAATTTAGTGGATTGAGTTTAAAAGATTGTAGGGAAGTTTAGTGGTTGAGTTTAAAGGATTGTAGGGAAGTTTAGTGGTTGAGTTTAAAGGATTGTAGGGAAGTTTAGTGGATTGAGTTTACATGATTGTAGGGAAGTTTAGTGGTTGAGTTTAAAGGATTGTAGGGAAGTTTAGTGGATTGAGTTTAAATGATTGTAGGGAAGTTTAGTGGATTGAGTTTAAAGGATTGTAGGGAAGTTTAGTAGATTGAGTTTAAAGGATTGTAGGGAAGTTTAGTGGATTGAGTTTAAAGGATTGTAGGGAAGTTTAGTGGATTGAGTTTAAAGGATTGTACGGAAGTTTAGTAGATTGAGTTTAAAGGATTGTACGGAAGTTTAGTAGATTGAGTTTAAAGGATTGTAGGGAAATTTAGTGGATTGAGTTTAAAAGATTGTAGGGAAATTTAGTGGATTGAGTTTAAAAGATTGTAGGGAAGTTTAGTGGTTGAGTTTAAAGGATTGTAGGGAAGTTTAGTGGTTGAGTTTAAAGGATTGTAGGGAAGTTTAGTGGATTGAGTTTAAAGGATTGTAGGCAAGTTTAGTGGATTGAGTTTAAAGGATTGTAGGCAAGTTTAGTGGATTGAGTTTAAAGGATTGTAGGCAAGTTTAGTTAGTGGTTGAGTTTAAAGGATTGTATGGAAGTTTAGTGGATTGAGTTTAAAGGATTGTAGGGAAGTTTAGTGGATTGAGTTTAAAGGATTGTATGCAAGTTTAGTTAGTGGTTGAGTTTAAAGGATTGTATGGAAGTTTAGTGGATTGAGTTTAAATGATGGTAGGGAAGTTTAGTGGATTGAGTTTAAAGGATTGTAGGGAAGTTTAGTGGATTGAGTTTAAAGGATTGTAGGCAAGTTTAGTTAGTGGTTGAGTTTAAAGGATTGTATGGAAGTTTAGTGGATTGAGTTTAAAGGATTGTAGGGAAGTTTAGTGGATTGATTTTAAAGGATTGTAGGGAAGTTTAGTGGTTGAGTTTAAAGGATTGTAGGGAAGTTTAGTGGGTTTGAAGATTTTTTTAACTTGATTTATTGTAGTTTAGAGGGGTTTAAAGATTTTTTAATCGGGTTTTGTGGAGTTTAGAGGGGTTTAAAGATTTTTGACAGGGTTTAGTGGAGTTTAGAAGGGTTTAAATATTTTTTAACTGGATTTAGAGGAGTTTAACTGGGTTCAGTGGAGTTTAGAAGAGTTTGACAATTTTTTAACTGGATTTAGAGGAGTTTATAGGGGTTTAAAGATTTTTTAACTGGGTTTTGTGGAGTTTAGAAGAGTTTGACGATTTTTAACTGGATTTAGAGGAGTTTAGAGGGGTTTAAAGATTTTATAACTGGGTTTTGTGGAGTTTAGAGGGGTTTAAAGATTTTTTAACTGGATTTAGAGGAGTCTGGAGGGGTTTGAAGATTTTTTTAACTTGATTTAGTCGAGTTTAAAGGGCTTTAAAGATTTTTTAACTGGGTTCAGTGGAGTTTAGAAGAGTTTGACGATTTTAACTGGATTTAGAGGAATTTAGAGGGGTTTGAAGATTTTATAACTGGGTTTTGTGGAGTTTAGAGGGCTTTAAAGATTTTTTAACTGCATTTAGAGGAGTTTAGAGGGGTTTGAAGATTTTTTTTACTTGATTTAGTGGAGTTTAGAGGGCTTTAAAGATTTTTTAACTGAGTTTAGTGGAGTTTAGAAGAGTTTGACGATGTTTTAACTGCATTTAGAGGAGTTTATAGGGGTTTAAAGATTTTTTAACTGGGTTTTGTGGAGTTTAGAGGGGTTTGGAGGGACTAAGTGGAGTTCAGTGGAGTGTAGTGGAGTTAAGTTCAGCAGAATTAAATTATTAAATTGCATAAAATTAAAATTCGAACACTATCAGGGTGGGGGACGGGGTGGTCAGGTCTGGTTGCTAAAGTGTTGTTATGCCATTGCTAAGGTGTAATATGCCAGCTGATTGCTAAGGTGTTGCTATGGTTCAGTGCGTTTCGAAGGAATTTAGTGGGGTTTGTAGGCGTTTAGTGCGATTTAGTGGGGTTTAGTGGAGTTTTTAGAGGTTTAGTGAGGCTTAGTGGCGTTTCTAGAGGTTTAGTGGGGTTTGTCAAGGTTAAGTGGAGTTTAATGGGATTTAGTGTGGTTTGTGGAGTTTAGTGGGGTTTAGTGACGTTTCTAGAGGTTTAGTGGCGTTTCTAGAGGTTTAGTGGAATTTAGTGGGGTTTTAGAGGTTTAGTGGAGTTTAGTGTGATTTAGTGGTGTTTCTAGAGGTTTAGTGGGGTTTGTAGAGGTTAAGTGGAGTTTAATGGGGTTTGTAGAGGTTTAGTGGAGTTTAGTGTGATTTAGTGGCGTTTCTAGAGGTTTAGTGGGGTTTGTAGAGGTTAAGTGGAGTTTAATGGGGTTTGTAGAGGTTTAGTGGAAATTAGTGCGGTTTAGTGGGGTTTGTAGAGGTTTAGTGGAAATTAGTGGGGTTTCTAGAGGTTTAGTAGAGTTTAGTGCAGTTTAGTGGGGTTTCTAGAGTTGTAATGGGGTTTAGTTTGTCTTCAGTGGAGTTTAGTGAGCCAAACATTGCCTTTGAAAATATTAGTTTGAGTTAAATAAACCAGTTAAAGTATTTATTTCCACATGAAGTATATTTTACTATTAATTATTTTGTTACAGTGAAGTTCACTGGAGTGTTTACATCTGTGAATGACACAAATCCTTATGCTAACTATCATTAGCATAATCCCCAAAAGCTACTTTCATCTCTCACATTGATCATTTATTCTTTACTGGTCAAGTCAAGACCTGTGAGAGACAGTCAGCTGATGACACTACCCCTCTGTAACACACCTGTTTTTGTGTTCTATGGGGACGTGAGGCCGTACATGGGTATATGTATTGTACTGTGTGTATTTCAGTAAGTAGGCCCACAGTGACGCATCCAAACGTTCAGCTGATGACTTTATGGAAATAAAAGCAGGGATTAAAGTACTGTTTGTTTCTGTGCTGTCCCAGAACCGGTCGGCACCTGTGTTCACACTGTTTAATCAGCAGACCAGTTGAAATGGAACAGAACTGACCATCACTAGAAAGACAAACCAAAACCCCTGTTTGTAAAAGAGCTTCAGAAAGGTTTAGGGGATTCTGGAGCGGAGCCACGACTCGGGGATTGGTGAAGTGATGCAGCCAGTGGCTCAGAGAACATCTAACTGGTAGAGATGAACGGATTCAGTTAAATACCAGCAAATTCTGGAAACACACACCACACTGTCTGTTAAAAAGCTAGAGGTGATAATGATCCTAAACACACCTGCAAATCCACAGTGGACAACCTCAAGATCCGTGAACCTCACAACTTAAATGGTGGTCAAATCTGTGGATGGACCTTAAAACAGCAGTGCCTTCAGGAAATCTAGAGAACTAGAAGCTCTTTGTTAGGAAGACCCGACAGAAATCCCCCCAACAAGAACTAAGAGCTGCTCAGTTGCTTTACAAATGGTTTACAAGCCGTGGTCTTCGCCGCACTGACCGTTTCTGTTATTTCAAGGTTTTGTCATCTGATCTCAAACAGAACCTTGACTAGTCGCTAAAGACGATGTGGTTCCGGATCGTAACAGTTCGGGAAACTGCAGGACCGGCTTGTGCTTTTTGACAGATCAAACGATCTTCTCTATTGGTGGTCTGTCTGGGCGGTCCAGAGTCTGTTCACCGTGTGGGCGCGTGCCCTCGCGTGACCACCCCAACACCTCCTAACGGCTTACTCAGAACGGACTAGATGGAGAGCAGTTCATGGACATGACCTCCTGTTTCTCTCAGTCTGATGATGCGCCGCTCAACGTCTGTAACTGGACAGAATATCAAATGAGTCATGAAGGCAGCAGATCTTTTCCCGAGAGTCGCTCTGAGAGTCTTTCTATCAGTCAGTGTGGTGGCGGTGGTCTTTACAGTGGTGGTAATGTGTACACTGGTGGTGGTGATGGTGTTTACAGTGGTGGTGATGGTGTTTACAGTGGTGGTGGTGATGGTGTTTACAGTAGGGGTGTTTACAGTGGTGGTGGTGGTGTTTACAGTGTTGGTGGTGTTTACAGTGGTGGTGGTGGTGTTTACAGTGTTGGTGGTGTTTACAGTGGTGGCGATGGTGTTTACAATGGTGGCGGTGATGATGTTTACAGTGGTGGTGATGGTGTTTACAGTGGTGGTGATGGTCTTTACAGTGGTGGTGGTGATGATGTTTACAGTGGTGTTAATGGTGTTTACAGTGGTGGTGGTGATGATGTTTACAGAGGTGGTGATGGTGTTTACAGTGGTGGTGATGGTGTTTACAGTGGTGGCGGTGATGGTGTTTACAGTGGTGGCGGTGATGGTGTTTACAGTGGTGGTGTTTACAGTGGTGGTGATGGTGTTTACAGTGGTGGTGATGATGGTGTTTACAGAGGTGGTGATGGTGTTTACAGTGGTGGTGATGGTGTTTACAGTGATGGTGTTTACAGTGATGGTGTTTACAGTGATGGTGTTTACAGTGGTGGTGATGGTGTTTACAG
This sequence comes from Megaleporinus macrocephalus, assembly GCA_021613375.1. NCBI lineage: Eukaryota > Metazoa > Chordata > Actinopteri > Characiformes > Anostomidae > Megaleporinus > Megaleporinus macrocephalus. The sequence goes on along the minus strand of CM038707.1, from coordinate 50,797,955 downwards.
TGGTGGTGATGATGTTACAGTGGTGGTGATGGTGTTTACAGTGGTGGTGGTGATGTTTACAGTGGTGGTGGTGGTGATGGTGTTTACAGTGGTGGTGGTGATGATGTTTACAGTGGTGATGCTGTTTACTGTGGTGGTGGTAGTGATGTTTACTGTGGTGATGGTGTTTACAGTGGTGGTGATGGTGTTTACAGTGGTGGTGATGATGATGTTTACAGAGGTGGTGATGGTGTTTACAGTGGTGGTGATGGTGTTTACAGTGATGGTGTTTACAGTGGTGGTGATGGTGTTTACAGTGGTGGTGATGATGTTGCAGTCGTGGTGGTGTTTACAGTGGTGGTGATGGTGTTTACAGTGGTGGTGGTGATGTTTACAGTGGTGGTGGTGGTGATGGTGTTTACAGTGGTGGTGGGGATGATGTTTAGAGTGGTGAGGGTGTTTACTGTGGTGGTGGTAGTGATGTTTACTGTGGTGATGGTGTTTACAGTGGTGGTGGTGATGGTGTTTACAGTGGTGGTGTTTACAGTGGTGGTGATGGTGTTTACAGTGGTGGTGGTGATGATGTTTACAGTGGTGATGGTGTTTACTGTGTTGGTGGTAGTGATGTTTACTGTGGTGATGGTGTTTACAGTGGTGGTGGTGGTGGTGATGATGTTTACAGTGGTGATGATGTTTACAGTGGTGATGTCAGCACATCTAACCCCCAGAGGTGTATGACCTAACAGTGGTCTCTGGGAGTATTTTTATCAGCGTGTGTTATTATTTTGGGAATGTTCTGAACTCGACTCTGGGAACTGAATCTTAAACGGGAACAGAAGAAACATGGTTTAACTTTTCCAGTAATAACAGCTGAAACTTGCAGTTCCTGTTAAGAAGGAACCCTGATAAAGTCAGCAGGACGTTTAGCTGGAGCTGTTTTCTGTGGATCTGCTGATTTACTGCAGTCGAGACATTTTTCTAGTGAAAATGTAAAACTCCCACACACTGCTCTAAAATAGTTTCATCAAATCTGCTTCTTTCATTTGTTCCGCTTTCTTGCATCTCTACTTTTCCGAAGCAGAAAAGCTCTTCAGCTGATTTGAACAGCCCTCAAGTTGGGTCTGTATGAAAACCCACCAGAGCGCAGGGCTTCCTGGGTGTAGAAAGCCTGTAATTTCAGTCCACTTCTTCCTTCAGCTGTCAGGAGCGGCGCAGTGAGCAGAATGAGCTCCAACAGGTTCGTATGTTCAGCACAGAATGAAAGCACACCTGCCCGGATCAGCCCGGCGTGTTCAGGAGCTGAAGACAGCAGTGATTGTTTACATGCAGCGTTCTAATGAACGGAGCTCCTCCTCTATTCAGACCTGCAATTAGGAGAGAACACCTCCTCCATAATGGAGCGTTTCAGGTGTAAACAGAGTGATTCAGAGTGTAAATGGTGGTTTTGGTGTTTATAGTGGTGGTGATGGTGTTTACAGTGGTGGTGATGGTGTTTACAGTCGTGTTTACAGTGGTGGTGATGATGTTTACAGTGGTGGTGTTTAAAGTGGTGGTGGTGATGGTGTTTACAGTGGTGGTGTTTAAAGTGGTGGTGGTGATGGTGTTTACAGTGGTGGTGGTGATGGTGTTTACAGTGGTGGTGTTTAAAGTGGTGGTGGTGATGATGTTTACAGTGGTGGTGATGGTGTTTACAGTGGTGGTGATTGTGTTTACAGTCGTGTTTACAGTGGTGGTGATGATGTTTACAGTGGTGGTGTTTAAAGTGGTGGTGGTGATGGTGTTTACAGTGGTGGTGTTTACAGTGGTTTTGAGGTAAGGTGTTAAGGTTTTAAAAAGCACTGCATATATAACCTTTTAGTTTACGAACATCAGAGTACCAAGCAGTCATTAGGAGACGTGTAACATAAAGTAATAGAAGAAATTTAAACTGAATTAATGATTTTCAAGTAAAGTTGAAATAAAATCTTGAGAAAAACAATAACAGTAAAAGAGTCTTTAAAGTGAGCTCTGCTCTGAAGTCTTTATCTGAGTCTTTACCTGAGCTCTGCTCTGAAGTCTTTACCTGAGTCTTTACCTGAGCTCTGCTCTGAAGTCTTTACCTGAGCTCTGCTCTGAAGTCTTTACCTGAGCTCTGCTCTGAAGTCTTTATCTGAGTCTTTACCTGAGCTCTGCTCTGAAGTCTTTACCTGAGCTCTGCTCTGAAGTCTTTACCTGAGCTCTGCTCTGAAGTCTTTATCTGAGTCTTTACCTGAGCTCTGCTCTGAAGTCTTTACCTGAGCTCTGCTCTGAAGTCTTTATCTGAGTCTTTACCTGAGCTCTGCTCTGAAGTCTTTACCTGAGCTCTGCTCTGAAGTCTTTACCTGAGTCTTTACCTGAGCTCTGCTCTGAAGTCTTTATCTGAGTCTTTACCTGAGCTCTGCTCTGAAGTCTTTTAGGTGGTTAAACTATAAACTCAGCTGTGCGTCTGCTGGATGGCCTCTCTGGAGCTTGATGCCTCGACTGAAACGTGATGTGCTGAAGTTCATGAACGAGGCAAAAGAATTTACATCACTGATAGATTTCACTGGGGCACGGCTGTCAGGTGTCTTCCTTCAGGTCCTCTCCACCGCGCTGTGACGAAGCGGCCGGTTCACAGACCCGCTTTTATCTCCTGAAAAGATAACAGTGCTGAAAATGGTACTTAGTGCGCTAAAGGTTCGCCCCAGTCTTTCAGGAAACCATAATTGAAGTGCTCGATCTGCAGAGCTGATATCTCTCACTGCTTTAATCATCAGCTCTCAAACCAAGCTTTCTCCAGCCATCCCCCCATCACGCCTTCCTGGACCACCTCTGTGTTGTCACCCGCTGCCAAAGTCAAACCAAAATACTTCAGGGTGAAGATCAACGACCCGACAACAACAAATAATGCACTTTATTTGAGTACAGGATGGACAAAATAACAGAAACACTATGAAATATCTCATTTTTACTTTTCTCTGTGATCTCGACTAATTTATAAATGTATCCTCTACAGGAGGTGGTTGCTAATATCTCAGGTGGTTGCTATAGTATCGTAGGTGTTTACTAGGGTGTTGCTAAGTGGTTGCTGTGGTATCAAGGTGATTGCTAAGGTGTTGATGGCTATCGTATTACATTTGCTTGCAAAAGTGTTATGTGGTTGTAGTTGCAGCTAGTAACTCTTACCTCTCAGCACTGAATAAACTCCAGTGAGGAGTTTTAACACTTTCAGTCACTGAAACCGAACTGAGGGAAGTCAACTAGTTACCATAGCTACCTTTAGCTTTTAGCTCACTTCTGCGACACACGTGCTCCAGCGGCTCCTCTGATTAGCTTCCTGTGTTAATGTTGATGAAGCTGCTCAGATACAGTCTTACAGCGATGCTGAGTAACGAGGAGGCGGAGCTGAACGTCCAGCTGGTTATTAGGAGGAGTAAGGTTAGAGCATTTGGGAAATGGAAACTGTAACTAGGAAGCGTAAACCCTGATAAACAGCAGGGGGTGCGCTAACTATAATCATAACCTCCAGTTTATCAGACTTTAGATTCAATATTTTCTACACGGGTAATAGGAGCCGACTGGATAACCAACTCACAGTTTAAACATTATTTTGATAAGGTGTTTATGAACATGGTGATTGTTGACTTAGTCCAGTTTAAGATTAACTGTTTGCAATAAGATCAGGAAACATTCTTAAATGAAGGTCAAATTTGCTTCTCTAATACAAATTTTGGAAAATTCTGATCTTGAACTGTCAGATCTTGAATATCATATTTATATGTATATATGTATATGTAATACATTATAGTATATTTATCATATTTATAGTTTATTTGAATATATTTTGTGTTTATATGGGTGAGTTTATATATTTAACTCAGTGTCCACCAGCCCACTGGGAATTCTTTCCCAATTACCCCCTTTCGGCCTTGCTTACAACAGATACAACACTGATTAAACTCTAGACCACTGGCGAATTTGTTCAGACCTGCTCATGCAATGAATCTCTGTCATTTCTAATAACCTCTCTCTTCATTCTTCCATTGTTTTGCTGTCATTTCACTTATTTTTCCCAAAGAAGTTGGAATTATTGATCTAAATATATTAATTTGCCCTCAAATTGAGATGAATGAACATGTGGCTCGAGGTCAGTCTGGGTCAGAATAAACTTCTCTCTGAACTTTAACCTCATTAATTAATCCGACACAATTAATTGACAGAATCAAGAACAATAAACAGAAAACCAACACAAACTTTATACTCTACTGGTTTAATTAGCACTTCTGATTCTCTCTACACTTTATTACTCTGTTCTTTAATGGTCAGGACCCCCACAGGACCACCACAGAGCAGATACTATTAGGGAGGTGGGTCATTCTCAGCACTGCAGTGTTAGTGTGTGTTGTGCTGGTGTGAGTGGATCAGACACAGCAGTGCTGCTGGAGTGTTTAAACACTGTGTCCACTCACTGTCCACTCTATTAGACACTCCTACTACTTGCTGGTCCACCTTGTAGATGTAAAGTCAGAGACAGTAGCTCATCTGCTGCTGCACAGTTTGTGTTCCTCTAGTTCTTCATCAGTGGACACAGGACGCCGCCCACAGGACACTGCTGTCCGGATAGTTTTGGTTGGTGGACAATTCTTAGTTCAGCAGTGACACTGAGAAGGTGTTTAAACACTCCAGCAGCAGCACTGCTGCGTCTGATCCACTCACACCAGCACAACACACTACTAACACACCACCACGTCAGTCCTGTGGGGGTCCTGTGGGGGTCCTGATCATTAAAGAACAGAGTAATAAAGTATACAGAGAATCAGATGAACTACAGTCTGTAAGTGGAGCTCCTGTATGGTCAGTGGAGCTGATACAGTGGTTATAAGGTTATAGCTGATCAGTGTATATATATATATATATATATGCATCTCAGTCAAAGCAAAATCATGGACTAATTAAATTTCTCTGGAAAAGGCCAGTCGTGTCCGCTGCTCCTTATAAAGATTCCTCCAGAGTGCAGTAAACAAATCTCAGAGCCACAGATGGTAATGAAGCCAAAGCAAATGCCACAGAGCTTCACGTGACGGCAGACCTCCTGTGAGGGAAAGGAAACGATCGGTGCTCATATTCGGTTCATATGGCTCGTGTAGAAGCGAGAGATCCTCAGCTGTTCAGCTCTCTCGACTCCCCACGTCTACCACTCAAGGTCACTCAATGGAGAACCCACAGAGACGTCGAGGCCTTCAGAGAAGATCTAACGGTTTTTGTGGAATAAAAAAAAAAAATACATCGAATGTTTTTGGCCAATCATGCATGTTTAGGGAGATACAGCCAAACAGAGCTCTTTCATCTGCTCATGAAGTCGTGACCTTCAGATCTCGGTCTGAACCTCACCTGTACTGTCAGCTAGCTGAGTCCATAAACCTGCTGTTCTGATTCTAGAACTTTCCTTGTGATGAGAGAGAGAAGTAGAACCAGCTGCGGTTGATACAGTGTTTATTATTCTTACACCAATGGATTCTAATGTTGGCCTAACTAGCTGGTCTAGTTAACGTTAACACCACAGGCTGAAGCTCAACTGGTTCTTTGTGGATCTGCTTTATAAACTATGGGGTATTATCATGAGTTTCTCACTAAAAACCTACATCTGAGTTTCAGTATTCAGGCTTTTTGGTCAGACAAGGGCTGATGAACATAGCTAGCTGGTTAAGGCAGAGCTCACTAGTTCGCTAAGGCTAGCTATGTTCACTTTAGCTGGTCAGCAAAGTAAAAGGGCAAGTGATCAAAAGAAATATATTGACGGTAAAATGAACTCTGACTATTTTTAGTACATAAAAACATTCGAATGTTGAAAGTTGGACTTGGCAGCGTCAAAATATTCAACATTTTATCAAAACTGTAAAGCTCTGAACCCACTTGTGTTTTGGTTGGTTCAGCCCTTTTCTGTGCTGCCCAGCTAAAGCTAGCTAGCCTTAGATAGCATTTGCTGTGCCCTAGATAGTGTTAGCGTTGCTTCTCTGAGCCCTTGTCTGACCGACAAGCCTGACAACCAAAACACTAAGATGTAGCTTCATAGGTTCATGCTGGCGAACAGGAAGTCTCGTCCTTTAACTTAATTATTAAAGAAAATACCAGCTTTCAAATTAGGCCGAAAACATCTGAAAAGAGCAGATTTATAAAAACGTAGAACCATTTTAAAGTAACGCAGGTTCTGCTGAGGGACGTGTGGTGGAGCTCCTGTGTGGTCTGTGTATGTACGTTGGAGCAGGAAACCTGCAGGAAGGCTGCTGGAGCGAATATCAGCCACTACTTTCTTTCTTTTGCTTTGTATAAAGAAGCCACGTTTAAAAAGAGTGGCTGTATAAATAAATAGCTTTGCATTTCGAGTGCGGCTGATAAGAACCAAGACTGAAATTAGACTTTCTGAACCAGAAACCACGACGGCAGAGCTGATTTCTGACTCGCGGCAGGTTCTAAACAAGCTTCTACTGTGAATCTTACAGGCTGACGGTCAACCTGCTGTCCTCCCTGTAGGCTAATGCTCAGCTGGGTGTTGTTGTATTGCTACATCTTTAATTGACACTACATTAGTTGTAGTTGATTGCTATTTATACTCACTGTCCACTGTATCAGCTCCACTGACCAAACAGGACCTCCACTCACTGTCCACTGTATCAGCTCCACTGACCAAACAGGAGCTCCACTCACTGACCACTGAATCAGCTCCACTGACCATACAGGACCTCCACTCACTGTCCACTGTATCAGCTCCACTGACCATACAGGAGCTCCACTTACAGACTGTAGTTCATCTGATTCTCTGTATACTTTATTACTCTGTTCTTTAATGATCAGGACCCCCACAGGACCACCACAGAGCAGATACTATTAGGGAGGTGGGCCATTCTTAGCACTGCAGTGACACTTGACGTGGTGGTGGTGGTGGTGGTGTGTTAGTTAGTGTGTGTTGTGCTGGTGTGAGTGAATCAGACACAGCAGTGCTGCTGCTGGAGTGTTACTACTTGGAGATGATACTTTAAGCTCAGTAGTCGCTGATCATGTAATTATGATACTAAGAACTTGGACATCTAAGAGACCAGGTGAAAAGCCAGGTCCGTATCTCTGGTTTCACAAAGCCTGGCAATGCAATCCAGGGTGTGTTGGAAAGGGCGTGGCACGCTCTGCCATGAAGCTCTGTAGAATGGAGAAATGTTAGATATCAAATATACATATACTCTATACTTCTGTACAGTTCCAGCGCTTTCAGGCACTTCCACTGCCTACAGGTCTGCCTAGGGTGCGCCTAAGTAGGATGCAAAGGTTCTGGGGTCCGTATCTCCGGTTCCCTGAAGGCTAGAAATGCAGGACTTGTTGTGAAGGGGACGTCTCACTGTAGTGACCCATATAGTTTCACAGATTTTAAAAGTTTAAAATAGTTTATGATCTTTTCAGCGATTAGTCACATGGCTCAATTTGAATTTGAGGTTGTGTATCCTGTTGTGTACTTACTATGTACACTAGCGCTCAAAAGTTCAGATCACAGTGAAATGTTCTTGTTTTAATGGAGTATCTTCTTCCTTAACACAACAATGGACTGACGGGTCTCTAAAGAAAGTTGTTTCTTTCTGGTCATTGTGAGTCGGTCAGCAAGCCATCAACTGCTGATCTTCAGATACTAAACTAACCTAGAATGTTGTTCCCTTTTATACTTACTTATTAGTAGAATGTTTTTCAGCTGTGATCACAATTGATCAAGAGTGTCCTAACAACCAATTAGTCCAATAACATCCTTAACTTGGATTGGTGGTCGTACCAGGAGATTTAGACAGAGGACTGAGAATTACTGATAATAGAACTATATGTAAAATAAGCCTCTATACAAAAATAGACTTTAATACAAACATTTTTATTCTTTAAAAATCATCTGATACACTTACATTAATTGTGAAATGAACAATATTGTTAGTGAATTGCATGAAAATTGCATGAAATTAAATTCTAAAGTGATCCTAAACTTTTGAGCGGTAGTGTAGGTGCTGTGAGTAATGTAGCTAATTAAACACCTACTCACGGAAGTACATTTGTAATTACTTAAAAGAAACTGTGCTTGTTACTTATGGTTTACTGTTATTGCATGTAATAATGGTGTAGTTACACATTAGCAATACAGGCAACAGTAAAATTGTGATATTGTTATACTTTGGTTGCATGTAATAATCATATAGCTACACTAATAATATATACACTGAGCATACAATTGCAGTTATACTGTTGTGGCATGCAGTAATGGTGTAGTTACAACAATGTGGGAGCCAGTGAAGTCATAAATAATTCATATGAAATTTCAGCATGGTTTGTTTTTCTGTGAGTTCTCGTCTAAAGTATGAGCTTCTGTTGGAGCAGCTCTGATGTGACCACAAGCCTCCACAAGTAAAACCTACTGTGGACCACATTCAGACCTCTGATAGAGTTTTAGGAAGCAGCTGCAAACAGAAACACACCGAGAGTCTAATTAGAAGGTTTACTTGTACGCCAGAGACGACCGAGCGCTTTTCCTATTTATGTTCAAGATCAGTATCTCAAACGCGAAGCAAAACAAAGCAAAGTTCAGAGGAACACGGACGGATTAGAGCCTGTGTTTTATTTTCAAATCAGCATATTTTGCATATGAAAGCGAATCGGCTAAACACACAAATCAAAGAGTCAAGGCATGTGGGACAGCGATGATGAAGTGCTTTTAACTGTAGACGAGTGTAGGATCAAAGCACGTGGTGAGGTAAGAGTTTAGATGGAGCGAAGTGACATTTTCATAACATAAAACTTTTATTTTGCCGACAGTCGAGTGGAAGCTCTCTGAGAACGCGAGATGTTTTGTTATATATCTGCTAAAATACTAACATTGATACTTACTGCACATTTAAAGCCTTCTCTGATGTTCTACATAGAAGGTTTGTGTGTATTTGTTCTCCGAGGTGGTTCTACAACGATTTTGAGGGGGCCTATCTTTTAGACTATGTCCCGAATATGGCTGCCATCTTGAAAGCTGCCATCTTGAAAGCTGCCCTATTGGATCAAGGGCAAGTTTTTCCAATGGGAAGGTGGTCGTGTAGCAGATCAAAGAAGGTCAGAACTGTCTCGGAAATCAATTGATGTAATCAGATTTGTAATATCTCTTGTAGTTCAAACGTCACCAACAAAGACTGTTGCAACAACAACAACATTGAACTTCAGTTGAAGATGATCTGCTTCAACCAGCACACAGTGATCCACTCACACAGCATGGCTGCTACTTCCAGTCACTGTTGGAGGTTGTGGTGCTAATAAAGGTGGAGCTGCTCGTCTCTTCAGTCTCTTCAGTGCTGAACGCTGAGCTGAAGCTGCTCCATGGTGTCCGAGTGTTGGAGAAACTGTCCGGAGTGAAACGTACAGACTGCAGAGTTAAAGTTGTTCAGGATTCTGTTAAAGATGTTGGAAGTTCAGCAGCTGGTTTTGGGAATTCTCCGTTCCACCTTAAACGCTGCTGTGGTTCCATTCTGGCGTCTGTACGAGCTGCAGTGTTTAAGGTGGAACATTAGATGAAGAATGTAGAGAAGAGGAACTTCAGGCTGGTTTAAAGATCAACATGGAGCTCTGACAGTTGGGTTCTTTTGGGTGGGCAAACAGCAGCAGGTGGGCGATTGTATCATCACAACTAATTTAGAGGCGGTCATTAAGAGAAGTAACTGCAAAACAAACAAACTAATAAATAAATTAGCTATTTATTAGGAATTCTTTAAAGTCAGTGATTCTTTCCATCCCTCCAGAGAACAGCGTTCTACTGTCCAATGCTGGGGGTGTAGTTATACCTTGGTGACCTTAAGACCTACTGGTCAGTGATTGTCTGTGGAGATCACACAAGCAGTATGAACCTTATGCAGCACCTTATGGTAGCTGAATTCACCTGTGTGGCTAGAACAGCATAGATCTCGTCTCTAATCACCTACAGAACTTCCAGTCCAGCTCCAGAAGCCCTTTAGTCAGCGACTGCGTGAGCTTCACTCTGGGACTCGGCTGTTAAGAGCCAAACTTTCACTTGTAAACAAACCAACCTGGCAGCTATTAGAGCTTTTATTTATGGGTTCAACTCGGTTCCTCTGGTCAGCTAGCTAGTTTATAGCTGCGTTTACAGCCTCAGAGACTGCAGTAATGCAGTGATACAGGAGGAGCAGGACAGGTGAGTGCATCAGAGAGAAAACCTGAAATATGGAAAGTTAATTGGGCTTCATGCTCCACCATCAGGGTTTTGTAGTAGAGTAAATATTAATGGATTGATTGCCATCATTTCCTGTAATAGACGGCCAGTTTTCTTTGCAGCAATATGATCACAGGGTTGGAATTCAAGTGAAGCAGTTTGTTTCAGTTGAGTTGGATCCTCAGGAAGGGATTAAGCACTGAGAAAACTTTTGCACTGACCATCTCACATATATGAGCTTGTTGGATGTCCTGTTCCAAAACTGTGGGCAGTCGCCTCCTTCTGTGGCTATAACGGCCTCCACTCTTCTGGGAAGCTTTCTACAAGACTTTGGAGTGTCTACATTAAAGTCACACTTCACTGGAGCTGAGGGTTCGATCCCAAACCCTGAACCCCGTCCCTAGACCATTATCCCCCCTCCACCAAACGTTACTGCAGCATTACTATCACCCTTCACTGGAACTGAGGGTCTGAGTCCAAAACCTGACCCCCCCCCTAGACCATTATCCCCCCTCCACCAAACTTTACTGCAGCATTACTATCACCCTTCACTGGAACTGAGGGTCTGAGTCCAAAACCTGACCCCCCACCCAGACTATTATCCTCCCTCCACTAAACTTCACTGTAGCATTACTATCACCCTTCACTGGAACTGAGGGTCTGAGTCCAAAACCTGACCCCCCCCCAGACTATTATCCTCCCTCCACTAAACTTCACTGTAGCATTACTATCACCCTTCACTGGAACTGAGGGTCTGAGTCCAAAACCTGAAACCCCCCACGGACCTTTATCCACCCTCAATCTTCTAATTTGCCCTCTTCTAACAACCATCATCATTGTTTGTGGGGGGCGGATTCCTCTGACCACAGCATAGAGTCACAGTGGTCTTCCTTTGAAGAGAAGAACAGACTCGAGCTCCCCGCCGACTCCAAAATGCCGCCTCGTCCTCGGGAAGGGATTCGCTGCTGAAGGTGCATTAAAATAGCGGTGATGGTTTCTGGGCTCGTACGGCCGATTTGCAGTCCCGCTGTATTGAATTACGGGCCGCGCAGCTCACAAAGGTCTGAAATAATGATTACACCACGCCACGGGCTTCACGCTGCTGCGGGTTCTGCTCGGGCCCGAGCTTTGGATGGGTTGGAAATGTCACATGCTCATTCATGACATACGGCAGAGACGCCCGAATACGTTCTCTGACCTTGAACCCGCATATCAGCATAGAGAGTAATATCGAATCCTAAAGTTTTAGTCTAAGCCTTTTCAACTTCAAATCCATCAGCGGCTGAGATGAGATGGTATTATCTCTGAAATAAGGTTAGGAGATGGGGCTACACACACACACACACACACATGCACACTCTGAGCGGCGGAAAATGAGAGGCAGATAGAAAATCCAGAATCGGACGAGAGAACCGAGGTTACAGTATATCAGGGTTTGATTTCATCTCTCGGCGCGCCGCAGCTGAGAACCAGATTATTTTGGGCTGGAATTTTTCCCAACTTAAAGAAGCCCTGCAGTCACTCTCGCTTTAAAGATGTTGTACAGCTGCCGCGGAATACCGGGAGTTAAACTCACACCCATTATATACGAACTGGGAATGCAGTGGTACCTGCTTTTACCAGACCAGGTATACCAGAGTACGAGTCAACGACTCATCAGCTCCACAGACCAAACAGGAGCTACACCTACAGACTGTAGTTCATCTGATTCTCTGTTCTTTAAAGGGAACCTCAGCTGGTAACACCTGTAAGCCTTAATACGATGTAATGACTCTAAATTGTTAAGAAATGCTGTAAAAAAATCATAAAAAGTATCAGATTTATTTATAAATTGTTTATAAATTATAAATGCCTGCTGGGTAGATGAGGTCAGATTGTGGTCAGTGCTGAACTGGACTGTGGTGTGAAGGAGTGAGTGTTAGTTACTAACTAGCTTAAAGAAAACCATGTACATTGTGTTGTTGATGTTTCAGTGAAAGGCAGTGTGAAGACTGATATTAGTCTAAACAGCTTCACAAACATAAACAAGGAGAATAGTTAGTGAAGCAGCGTGTGGACCAACACAGCTACCCAAAGACCCCCGCTCTGCTCTCCTCACTTCAGTCTGGATGAGTTTGAGTGGTTCAGTAGACCACCACTGGTGAGAGACTTGACGGAGGCTGTTGGTTTTAAGCTTAGACTAAAACACAATGCAGTGCCACAGTTTCTCCACACAGGAAGTCCAGAAGCTCCAGATTATGGAGAACCACGAGAAGAACCGTGAACGTTCTCATTAGGTTGAATGTATAACTCTAAATGTAGGTATTGTATATAAACTGAGTTACAGTTTCTCATTAGGTTGAATGTATAACTCTAAATGTAGGTATTGTATATAAACTGAGTTACAGTTACTCATTAGGTTGAATGTATAACTCTAAATGTAGGTATTGTATATAAACTGAGTTACAGTTTCTCATTAGGTTGAATGTATAACTCTAAATGTAGGTATTGTATATAAACTGAGTTACAGTTTCTCATTAGGTTGAATGTATAATTCTAAATGTAGGTATTGTATATAAACTGAGTCACAGTTACTCATTAGGTTGAATGTATAACTCTAAATGTAGGTATTGTATATAAACTGAGTTTTGATGTGTTCTATAACGTGTATAGAGAATCTCCTGTTTAATCTCCCAGCAGTTGACTTTGTTTCTGGCCTAACAGAGTTTAGAAGCTTGATGCTGGTTCCTCTGTGGTTCCTCTGTGGTTCTCCCACTTCTGAGGGACACGCTCACTTAAAAGGCAACACAGAACTGGATCAAAATCTGAACTGATCTTTCATTTTTCCTCTTTTTTTAATGCTGTCAGTCGTTTTTGACATTGCCATCAGTTATTTGTTCTCCCTGTGGAGTATGGATGCCACGCTCATTAAGTATTAACTCTGTTTTTCTGTTTTCTCTGCGTTTGCCGCGCATGAAGAAGCAGAAAAATAAAAATAAATGGCTCCCGCGGTGCCGGCGCTCATGTTTTATGTAGGACGATGCAGCAGCTACAGGTACTGTCCATTGTTATTTTCCCACATATGTAGAATGTATTTCATTTGTTGGAAGCGTGTAGGAGGTGCCGGGTGGATGGTGGACCACTGCACACAAATTAAACAGTGTTTGTTTAGGAACTGGAGGTTTATTTATTTATTTATTTATGTATTTATTTATTTATTTATTTATTTATTTATTTATTTATGTATTTATTTATTTATTTATTTATTTATTTATTATTTTTGTATTTATTTATTTTCCAAAGGGGAATTCAGAGTGTTCTGAATCCAAAATAAGAGGCAGAGGTAAAGAAAAGAGAACAAAGGTGCCCTTCGTCAACTAGAAACTAATATAGTGAAATTTTGGGTATTAATCATTGATGTGCTTAGGTGTTTCTAATAAAGTGGCCAATTAGTGGAAGTACAAGGTGGGTGTTTCTAATAAACTGGCCAGTTTGTCAAAGCACAAGGTTGGTGTTTCCAATAAAGTGGCCAGTTAGTGGAAGTACAAGGTGGGTGTTTCTAATAAACTGGCCAGTTAGTGGAAGCACAAGGTAGGTGTTTCTAATAAAGTGGCCGATTAGTCAAAGCACAAGGTGGTTGTTTATAATAAAGTGGCCAGTTAGTGGAAGTCCAAGGTGGGTGTTTCTAATAAAGTGGCCAGTTATTGGAAGTACAAGGTGGGTGTTTCTAATAAACTGGCCAGTTAGTGGAAGCACAAGGTAGGTGTTTCTAATAAAGTGGCCGATTAGTCAAAGCACAAGGTGGTTGTTTATAATAAAGTGGCCAGTTAGTGGAAGTACAAGGTGGGTGTTTCTAATAAAGTGGCCAGTTATTGGAAGTACAAGGTGGGTGTTTCTAATATACTGGCCAGTTAGTCAAAGCACAACGTTGGTGTTTCTAATAAAGTGGCCAGTTATTGGAAGAGCTTATAAGTTATAAACAGTGTTTCAGCCCTGCTTCATTAATGAACAAGGTAGAATACAGGGCATCCAATCAGAAAAGAGCTCATTTACATATTACTGTCTGTGGAATAAGTAATA
>CM038707.1:50773692-50776192 GCA_021613375.1 Megaleporinus macrocephalus | reverse complement strand
GAATGAGTGGTGACGTAAGCAGGTTCCAGATAACCAGTTGTGATTGGTAGTGTAAGTAGGTTCTTCTTAACTGGGTCTGAATACCACCCATTCAAACTGTGAGCAGGTTCTAGGTACATGGGTGTGAATATGTGTGGTTCTAGATAACTGGAGGTTGCCTGTGTTCCAGCCTCTACAGCATCGTCTCCACACCAGCTGAACCGCTGAAGTTGCCCGCAACGTGTATTTGGGTTCTGTTGGAGTTTTAATGAGAATGAAGCGGACCACCGCTGACTCTCAGCCCGTTCCAGAAAAGAGAATCTCACAGAACGGCAGGTGTGCAGAAAAAGTCCTAAAGACCCTCAGGGTGAACTCTCCTGGACACAAATTAGACCTGGATTAGGTTACTGCTGAGGGGCGCTCACAGGTTAACACTTTTTACTGGAGGACCAGACAGAGTGAGCTGGAGTTCATAGAGGAACGAGGAGGGAACAAGTGGTGATGTCTGTTCAGCTGAAGACTTCATGGTACACGGGTTTGGCCTTGTTTTCTCTGAACTTCACTCATTTTCTGTTTGTTTCTTTAGGAGATGTTGGCATATTAACTGAACTAAAGTAATTTATATGTGATTAGTCCAGGTGTGTGTTGGAGAGGGTCTAGATTAGTCCAGGTGTATGTTGGAGAGGGTCTAGATTAGTCCAGGTGTGTGTTGGAGAGGGTCTAGATTAGTCCAGGTGTATGTTGGAGAGGGTCTAGATTAGTCCAGGTGTATGTTGGAGAGGGTCTAGATTAGTCCAGGTGTGTGTTGGAGAGGGTCTAGATTAGTCCAGGTGTATGTTGGAGAGGGTCTAGTTTAGTCCAGGTGTGTGTTGGAGAGGGTCTAGATTAGTCCAGGTGTGTGTTGGAGAGGGTCTAGATTAGTCCAGGTGTGTGTTGGAGAGGGTCTAGATTAGTCCAGGTGTGTGTTGGAGAGGGTCTAGATTAGTCCAGGTGATGTTGGAGAGGGTCTACATTGGTCCAGGTGTGTGTTGCAGGGTATCAGTGTGTTTTGGGGAATGAGCTGGTGGTGGTGGTGGTGGAACAGTTGTTCTGATATCTTCTGCCTTCTGCATCAGTTGGCAGGAGGGTGCAGAGTCTGTGACAGGGGTGGGAGGGGCAGCCTTGAGGATGCACCACTGGTGGTAGGAGGTGTCTTCTGTTGGTAAAGACCCCCGAAATCTTCTTAATTGTTCTTAGTAGAGAGCTGGTCAGGATGCTCTCTGCTGCCCTTTCTAGAATGTAATGAGGATGAAGGCGGCAGGTTTGCTCTCTTCATCCTGCGCAGGAGGTCTCTGCTGGGCTTTCTTGGCTAGACAGGTGGTGTTGACAGTCCAGGTGAAGTTATCAGTGATGTGCACACCAAGGAACCTCTCTCCGCAGTTGAACCATTGATGTGCGCTGAAGATTGATCTCCACCTCGAGGCCTCCTGTCAACAGTCGTCTCTCGTCTCATCAGCATTGAGAGACAGATTGTTGTCTCTGCACCAGCCGCTTCACCTCCTCACTGTAAGCTGACTCGTCGTAACTGCTGACCCACCACTGGAGATTCTTCAGCTTGTGATTTGCAGTTCAGTCCTGAGTCAGCAGTGTGAAGAGGAGGAGCTCCTGTGTTCAGGGTGGAGGTGCTCAAAGTTTTTACTGACCCTGACAGACTGAGGTCTCCCAGTCAGGAAGTCCAGGATCCAACGAAACTGTTCTCGAGTTGCATCATGTATATTGCACCTCACAGGTGACTTTACAGTGAGAACTATGCAGTGTTTCAAGAATGTAAACTGCTACTAACAAGCGGACTGACTGAATGTGTTGAGTGCAACTTGAATTGCTTCATGTGACCTACAAGTTGCTTGGAAATTTTATTGGCAACCCAAAGTATGTCATGACAAAACATATGCCATGATTATGGTAATAGTTGCATATCATTTCACATAGGCTGGTTTAAAAAAAATAAAACTTACATGCAATTTCAGTTGCTTGAAACCTACATTAAACTAAATTGTACGCAAGTTGTAGATAATGTAAATTACACCTCACAAGTAACTTTAACAAAGATTGTTGGTTTATAGAAAATGTGAATTGCTAATTTGACTAATTACTAGAGTAATTAAATGCATCTTTAATTTAGATTTGCTTCATATAATCGCTAAGTTGCTTGAAATTATGTGCAACTAATTAGCTTTCATGACATACATGACATCTGCCATGATAATGATAATGATAGCATGCCAGGCTTTACACAGTGAAGTTATAATGTCACTTTAGTTGCTTGAAACCCACATGAAACTAAATTGTTCTTGAGTTGCATAATGTATAATGTCACAGAAATAATGTTGCAGTTTACTAAAAATACAAACTGCTAATTTACATGGCTTTACATGGTGAAGCTTTCATGCAACTTCAGTCTCATGCAACTTTAGTCTCTTGCAACGCTGTTGAAACTCTGAGTGGAGGAATGACCTAAATGTTGGCTTGATAAACAAGGAAA
>CM038707.1:50761192-50768692 GCA_021613375.1 Megaleporinus macrocephalus | reverse complement strand
TCCTATGAGCCGGATATCCATTGTGCATGATAAGTATATTCATACATGTTTATAAAACATTCATAATGCTTTATATTACATGACATAAGCCTTTATAACTGTACATAAATGTTCATAATCATACACATAAAGTGTTAATAACACTACAGTATAAAGCTTCAGAGCACAAAGCCATATAATGCATTATGGTAACACTGTATTCAGAAAGCTATAAAAATGCATCTGTAACACATTATGAAGCATACATAATCCCTAACATAGGCCTATATAATTGACTATAGGTAATAGGGCTGTGTGTTGGCAAGAACCTGGTGATACAATACATATCATAATACAGCGCTCACAATTCAATATATTGTGATATATTGCGATACTGTGGGAAAAGTAATATATTACATATTTTTTAAATCCTACTAGTAAAACACACCACTGTATGAACAGGTTTATCAATGTTTACAGTAGCACTGCGCCCTTGTGCTGCTTGTTAATGTTGGAGTGGAGCTGAAAATGGATTACAACACTGCCATCTAGTGGTCAGTGAGTCACTGTCTGCCAGGAATCTGTGTATCACTACTGTGTAGAGAAACGATACAGTATCACGAAATATAACATCCTGATATTCGATATTTTCATAATTTTCTTACACCCTTAATAAGAAGATATAATTGAATTCATAACACTTTATAAAGCAAGAGAATATGACTTTATAATGTTAGGCTTCATAACACTTACACTCCACTCATTAGAACATGTGAACTTTTTTATAAGCATCTATTTTTAATATTATTAAAATGATAGCTTTTATGTGCAATGTGAATTTGAGTCATATATTTTGAACTATCTGGTAACTCAACATATGTTATGTTGTAATGCTTCATAAAGTCATATTCTTTGCATCAGAAAGTATTGTGCATATAATTATTTTGCCTGGTGTTATAAGATGATGCAATATTACACCTTATAAATGCATTTATAAAACATTAGAAACACTGGATTCATTCAGCTCAGTTATTCCCTGTTAATAGGAGCACATAGACTAGAAGTCAAAGGTTTGGACACAGGTTGCTCTTAGTTGTACTATTTTTATATTAATAATATTAGGGAATGATTATATCTTCCACCTAAACTCTTTAAATTCATCTTTCAACACATTCAGATCAAAAATATCTGTTCATAATGCTTCATAAATGCATGTATAAAATATAATATTGCACCTACATTAGCCTGTGATACCAGGCATGAGTGTGTATAATTGCTCTTTAGTAATAATTAAATGCACTTTTATAACACTTATATAATGTTATATTAACTATTATAAAAAAAACAAACATAACATTTTACAAAGCAAAAATATGACTTTGTGAAGTCTTTTAAAACACTTATGTAACGTATAATATATATTACAAAATTCTAACAACATTTTACAAAGCAAAAGTATATGACTTTGTAAAGTATTTTAAAACACTAATATAATGGTATATTATCTATTATATAATGTATATGACTTCATAAAGCATTACAACATTATAACATATGTTGAGTTACCAGGTAGTTAAAAATGAACAACTGTCAAATCCATACTGCATATAAAAGCTATTATTTTAATAATATTAAAAAATAGATGCTTATAAAAAAGTAATACTTTATATAAAATTCTAGCACTTAAAACATTTTACAAAGCAAAAGTATATGACTTAGTAAAGTCAGGCTCTATAAAGCATTATAATATATATTCAGCTGAGTTGGCAGCCACTGTTGTGATGGGTCTGTACAGGAAACATACCAGAAACCTTCAGCAGTGCATTACCACCTTCATGTTCACAGTGTTCTAATGAGTGGAGCTTATAATGTGTTATGAAGCCTAACATTATAAAATAATATTCTCTTGCTTTATAAAGTGTTATACATTTAGTTATATCTATGTATAATCAATTGTAAAGGCTTAAACCAGGCATTCTAAAATATTGGGCATGCTTTATAATGCCTTAGGGACGCACTGTATATACAAGATTGATAGAGGGTGTTGATGTCTTTATCATTATAAACATGTATATTCCGTTAGGTGTGTCCAAACTTTTGATTGATAGTTTAACAGCTTATAAAGCTCTATAATTGATCACAGACTATAAAAAAGATTGACTTATGAGGATAGCCAAATTATTAGTGTGTACTTTGATGAAAGGATTATTTCTCGATGATATACTATATGCCATTTACAAACTATATGCCATTATCAATACATCTGAATAGAAACATTAATTTTGTATTTTATGAATGTTATGAGTAAAGAACTGTACAGTATATGAATAATAATAATAATAATAATAATAATAATAATAATAATGTATCCAAGTGTGTTATGTCACTTTCTGCCCTGAAAATTACTCTAAACATTATATTATACTGTGGAGTTAAAAGGATTAAGTCATGTATTATAGAACATTTTGACTGCTTTATAATTTTTTATGAAGGGACTTGTGATGCATTATGGGTACCTGCTTCATAGAAGGTGTTGCTGAGAACTTTGTGCCTCCATTAGGCTGATGAATACACGTCACCTGGGTGTTTGGCATTTCACGTGGCAGCACTGCTCCTCCAGGCTATTGACATCTGCCTCTGTGGGTCAATAGGGACTTCACCCACACCTTAAAACTGGTAATGGCGACCTTTCCTGTGTCATTGTCACTCTGCCACAGTCGTGCCTTCTAACTGTGTCCATCCATCACAGCTGTCACCTTCGACTGCTGTCCTTTACCTCTAAACACCCTGAACGGAGCAGACTGGGGATAAATATATAGAACATGACGCCGTTAACCCTGTCAGGCCTGATTTTGGATATCGGTCCAAAAACTAACCCAGTAAGAGCTCATATGCTACAGAATAGGAGATATTACCCTACAAGGAATGATTAAATAGAATATATTAGTTAATAAACACCCTTAATAATCACTCACATACACTAGAATCTGAAATATTAGCCTATGAACAACATCACTAGACACTCCTATACACTAGAATAGGAGATATTAGTCCATAAACACCCTCAAAAAACACTCCTATACACTAGAATAGGAGATATTAGTCCATAAACACCCTCAAAACACTCCTATACACTAGAATAGGAGATATTAGTCCATAAACACCCTCAAAACACTCCTATACACTAGAATAGGAGATATTAGTCCATAAACACCCTCAAAAAACACTCATATACACTAGAATAGGAGATATTAGTCCATAAACACCCTCAAAACACTCCTATACACTAGAATAGGAGATATTAGTCCATAAACACCCTCAATAACCACTCCTATACACTAGAATAGCAGATATTAGTCCATAAACACCCTCAATAAACACTCATATACAATAGAATAGAAGATATTAGTCTATAAACACCCTCAATAAACACTCATATACAATAGAATAGAAGATATTAGTCTATAAACACCCTCAATAGACACTCCTATACACTAGAATATGAAACAATAGTCTTTAAACAACATCAATAGACACTCCTATACACTAGAATAGGAGATATTAGTCTATAAACACCCTCAATAAACACTCCTATACACTAGAATAGGAGATATTAGTCTATAAACACCCTCAATAAACACTCCTATACACTAGAATATGAGACATTAGTCTATAAACAACATCAATAAACACTCCTATACACTAGAATAGGAGATATTAGTCCATAAAAACCCCCAATAAACACTCCTATACACTAGAATAGGAGATATTAGTCTATAAACATCCTCAATAAACACTCCTATACACTAGAATATGAAACATTAGTCTATAAACAACATCAATAAACACTCCTATACACTAGAATAGGAGATATTAGTCCATAAAAACCCCCAATAAACACTCCTATACACTAGAATAGGAGATATTAGACTATAAACATCCTCAATAAACATTCCTATACACTAAACCACCGTTCTGGTTGGTGTTGTGGTTGTGTGTAAATGTTCTGGTTGGTGTTGTGGTTGTGTGTAAATGTTCTGCTTGCTGGTTGGTGTTGTGGTTGTGTGTAAATGTTCTGGTTGCTGGTTGGTGTTGTGGTTGTGTGTAAATGTTCTGGTTGCTGGTTGTTGTGGTTGTGTGTAAATGTTCTGCTTGCTGGTTGTTGTGGTTGTGTGTAAATGTTCTGGTTGCTGGTTGGTGTTGTGGTTGTGTGTAAATGTTCTGGTTGCTGGTTGGTGTTGTGGTTGTGTGTAAATGTTCTGGTTGCTGGTTGGTGTTGTGGTTGTGTGTAAATGTTCTGGTTTGTGTTGTGGTTGTGTGTAAATGTTCTGGTTGCTGGTTGGTGTTGTGGTTGTGTGTAAATGTTCTGGTTGCTGGTTGGTGTTGTGGTTGTGTGTAAATGTTCTGGTTGCTGGTTGGTGTTGTGGTTGTGTGTAAATGTTCTGGTTGGTGTTGTGGTTGTGTGTAAATGTTCTGGTTGCTGGTTGGTGTTGTGGTTGTGTGTAAATGTTCTGGTTGCTGGTTGGTGTTGTGGTTGTGTGTAAATGTTCTGGTTGCTGGTTGGTGTTGTGGTTGTGTGTAAATGTTGTGGTTGGTGTTGTGGTTGTGTGTAAATGTTCTGGTTGCTGGTTGTTGTGGTTGTGTGTAAATGTTCTGGTTGTTGTTGTGGTTGTGTGTAAATGTTCTGGTTGGTGTTGTGGTTGTGTGTAAATGTTCTGGTTGCTGGTTGGTGTTGTGGTTGTGTGTAAATGTTCTGGTTGGTGTTGTGGTTGTGTGTAAATGTTCTGGTTGGTGTTGTGGTTGTGTGTAAATGTTCTGGTTGGTGTTGTGGTTGTGTGTAAATTTTCTGGTTGCTGGTTGGTGTTGTGGTGGTGTGTAAATGTTCTGGTTGCTGGTTGGTGTTGTGGTTGTGTGTAAATGTTCTGGTTGCTGGTTGTTGTTGTGGTTGTGTGTAAATGTTCTGGTTGCTGGTTGGTGTTGTGGTTGTGTGTAAATGTTCTGGTTGCTGGTTGTTGTTGTGGTTGTGTGTAAATGTTCTGGTTGGTGTTGTGGTTGTGTGTAAATGTCCTGGTTGGTGTTGTGGTTGTGTGTAAAGGTTCTGGTTGCTGGTTGTTGTTGTGGTTGTGTGTAAATGTTCTGGTTGCTGGTTGGTGTTGTGGTTGTGTGTAAATGTTCTGGTTGCTGGTTGTTGTTGTGGTTGTGTGTAAATGTTCTGGTTGTTGTTGTGGTTGTGTAAATGTTCTGGTTGGCGTTGTGGTTGTGTGTAAATGTTCTGGTTGCTGGTTGTTGTGGTTGTGTGTAAATGTTCTGGTTGTTGTTGTGGTTGTGTGTAAATGTTCTGGTTGGTGTTGTGGTTGTGTGTAAATGTTCTGGTTGCTGGTTGTTGTTGTGGTTGTGTGTAAATGTTCTGGTTGCTGGTTGGTGTTGTGGTTGTGTGTAAATGTTCTGGTTGCTGGTTGTTGTTGTGGTTGTGTGTAAATGTTCTGGTTGGTGTTGTGGTTGTGTGTAAATGTCCTGGTTGGTGTTGTGGTTGTGTGTAAATGTTCTGGTTGCTGGTTGTTGTTGTGGTTGTGTGTAAATGTTCTGGTTGCTGGTTGGTGTTGTGGTTGTGTGTAAATGTTCTGGTTGCTGGTTGTTGTTGTGGTTGTGTGTAAATGTTCTGGTTGGTGTTGTGGTTGTGTGTAAATGTTCTGGTTGGTGTTGTGGTTGTGTGTAAATGTTCTGGTTGTTGTTGTGGTTGTGTGTAAATGTTCTGGTTGGTGTTGTGGTTGTGTGTAAATGTTCTGGTTGGTGTTGTGGTTGTGTGTAAATGTTCTGGTTGCTGGTTGGTGTTGTGGTTGTGTGTGAATGTTCTGGTTGCTGGTTTTTGTTGTGGTTGTGTGTAAATGTTCTGGTTGGTGTTGTAGTTGTGTGTAAATGTTCTGGTTGGTGTTGTGGTGGTGTGTAAATGTTCTGGTTGCTGGTTGGTGTTGTGGTTGTGTGTAAATGTTCTGGTTGCTGGTTGGTGTTGTGGTTGTGTGTAAATGTTCTGGTTGGTGTTGTGGTTGTGTGTAAATGTTCTGGTTGCTGGTTGGTGTTGTGGTTGTGTGTAAATGTTCTGGTTGCTGGTTGGTGTTGTGGTTGTGTGTAAATGTTCTGGTTGGTGTTGTGGTTGTGTGTAAATGTTCTGGTTGGTGTTGTGGTTGTGTGTAAATGTTCTGGTTGCTGGTTGGTGTTGTGGTTGTGTGTAAATGTTCTGGTTGCTGGTTGGTGTTGTGGTCGTGTGTAAATGTTCTGGTTGCTGGTTGGTGTTGTGGTTGTGTGTAAATGTTGGGGGTGTAAATATTAACCAGTCTGTTACGTAACAGTGTAGTATTTGGAGCTCGACCCGTTTATCCTCCCTCTTCTGTAAAAGCAGGATTTGTATCTGAAGAACAGAGTTTGAGGTTCAGGGTATGTAGAGTTCTGAGTACTGAACTCTCACTATTACACTATATAACAGTGTTATTACAGGTTTACAGTTCTGAGTACTGAACTCTCACTATTACACTATATAACAGTGTTATTACTGGTTTACAGTTCTGAGTACTGAACTCTCACTATTACACTATATAACAGTGTTATTACTGGTTTACAGTTCTGAGTACTGAACTCTCACTAGTACACTATATAACAGTGTTATTACTGGTTTACAGTTCTGAGTACTGAACTCTCACTATTACACTATATAACAGTGTTATTACTGGTTTACAGTTCTGAGTACTGAACTCTCACTAGTACACTATATAACAGTGTTATTACAGGTTTACAGGTCTGAGTATTGAACTCTCACTATTACACTATATAAGAAATTTATTACAGGTTTACAGTTCTGAGTACTGAACTCTCAGTATTACACTATATAACAGTGTTATTACAGGTTTACAGCGTATGTTAATTGAGGTATTGAATGTTTGTGTTGTGTTTGGTTATTATATACAGATTAATATTTAAAGATGGAGATATCATGTTTTAGTGTCTCGCAGACACTCAGGACTTGGAGTGTGATGGACACACAGCGCACTGTCATTTTATCAGTCAGTCTGTTTCCATAATCAGGTAACATCTGGAATCAATTAAACTGTGTTGGGTCCAGATGTTCTCGCAGAGCTCCTGAGACGTCCAGCTGGGTTTATGTCAGATATACATGCTAATTTCTGCAATTCAGCTGCAATTAGGTCTGATATCAGCCTCTCAGGCTCAGACTCAGACTCAGCCTGCAGTAATATGACTTTCCGATGTGGAGCCAGTTCTGGCATCGCGAGGCGAAGAAGACTCGCCAAGCCTGGGCTTAAACTGTGTCCAGGAAACCAACACTTATCATTTATTTCCAAACATCTCCAGCCTGTTTTTTTCACTGCTCCAGATCCATCTATCATTTACAGAAGAGAAGAGAGGATTAGAGCTGAACCGTGTTGGGTTCCTGCGGGAGTTGCTGAGACGTTCCGCTGCAGTTCTATACGCTTAATCGATACTTAAGTAGTTTTTATGTTGGAGCTAAAA
>CM038707.1:50728692-50756192 GCA_021613375.1 Megaleporinus macrocephalus | reverse complement strand
AGGTGTGAGGTCCACCTGGAGGCAGCGAGGAAGCCGTTTAGAGCTGCTATTGAATAACCATCGAGTCGGCCTTTGATAAAGAGGAACATCGAAGATGCTGAAATCAATCAGTGTGTTAAAAGAGCTCGAACTCACGACCTTGAGGAGAAACCGAGAGAAGTACAGAAACCCACCTCTCTGTAGATACACTATACACAGCTCTGAGCTCTCACTGCCCACCCTCCACCCACCTGCTTCTCCTCACACAGAGCCTCAATCTACAGGAACCCACAGACTGTAAACCTGTAATAACACGGTTATATAGTGTAATAGTGAGAGTTCAGTACTCAGAACTGTTAACCTGTAATAACACTGTTATATAGTGTAATAGTGAGAGTTCAGTACTCAGAACTGTAAACCTGTAATAACGCTGTTATATAGTGTAATAGTGAGAGTTCATTATTCAGAACTGTAAACCTGTAATAACACTGTTATATAGCGTACTAGTGAGAGTTCAGTACTCAGAACTGTAAACCTGTAATAACACTGTTATATAGTGTAATAGTGAGAGTTCAGTACTCAGAACTGTAAACCTGTAATAACACTGTTATATAGCGTAATAGTGAGAGTTCAGTACTCAGAACTGTAAACCTGTAATAACACTGTTATATAGCGTAATAGTGAGAGTTCAGTACTCAGAACTGTAAACCTGTAATAACACTGTTATATAGCGTAATAGTGAGAGTTCAGTACTCAGAACTGTAAACCTGTAATAACTCTGTTATATAGCGTACTAGTGAGAGTTCAGTACTCAGAACTGTAAACCTGTAATAACGCTGTTATATATTGTAATAGTGAAAGTTCAGTACTCAGAACTGATAACCTGTAATAACGCTGTTATATAGTGTAATAGTGAGAGTTCATTATTCAGAACTGTAAAGCTGTAATAACACTGTTATATAGTGTACTAGTGAGAGTTCAGTACTCAGAACTGTAAACCTGTAATAACACTGTTATATAGTGTAATAGTGAGAGTTCAGTACTCAGAACTGTAAACCTGTAATAACACTGTTATATAGTGTAATAGTGAGAGTTCAGTACTCAGAACTGTAAACCTGTAATAACTCTGTTATATAGCGTACTAGTGAGAGTTCAGTACTCAGAACTGTAAACCTGTAATAACACTGTTATATAGTGTAATAGTGAGAGTTCAGTACTCAGAACTGTAAACCAGTAATAGCGCTGTTATATAGTGTATTAGTGAGAGTTCAGTACTCTGAACTGTGAACCTGTAATGACACTGTTATATAGTGTAATAGTGAGAGCTCAGTACTCAGAACTGTAAACCTGTAATAACACTGTTATATAGTGTACTAGTGAGAGTTCAGTACTCAGAACTGTAAACCTATAATAACACTGTTATATAGTGTAATAGTGAGAGTTCAGTACTCAGAACTGTAAACCTGTAATAACGCTGTTATGTAGTGTAATAGTGAAAGTTCAGTACTCAGAACTGATAACCTGTAACAACACTGTTATTTAGTGTAATACTGAGAGTTCATTATTCAGAACTGTAAAGCTGTAATAACACTGTTATATAGCATACTAGTGAGAGTTCAGTACTCAGAACTGTAAACCTATAATAACACTGTTATATAGTGTAATAGTGAGAGTTCAGTACTCAGAACTGTAAACCTGTAATAACGCTGTTATATAGTGTAATAGTGAGAGTTCAGTACTCAGAACTGTAAACCAGTAATAACACTGTTATATAGTGTAATAGTGAGAGTTCAGTACTCAGAACTCTACATACCCTGAACATCAAACTCTGTTGTTCAGATACCAATCCTGCTTTTACAGAAGAGGGAGGATAAACGGGCCGAGCTCCAAATACTACACTGTTACGTAACAGACTGGTTAATATTTACACCCCCAACATTTACACACCAACCAGCAACCAGAACATTTACACACAACCACAACACCAACCGGCAACCAGAACATTTACACACAACCACAACACCAACCAGAACATTTACACACAACCACAACACCAACCAGCAACCAGAACATTTACACACAACCACAACACCAACCAGCAAGCAGAACATTTACACACAACCACAACAACCAGCAACCAGAACATTTACACACAACCACAACACCAACCGGCAACCAGAACATTTACACACAACCAGAACACCAACCAGAACATTTACACACAACCACAACACCAACCAGAACATTTACACACAACCACAACACCAACCAGCAACCAGAACATTTACACACAACCACAACACCAACCAGAACATTTACACACAACTACAACACCAACCAGCAACCAGAACATTTACACACAACCACAACACCAACCAGCAACCAGAACATTTACACACAACCACAACACCAACCAGCAACCAGAACATTTACACACAACCACAACACCAACCAGAACATTTACACACAACCACAACACCAACCAGAACATTTACACACAACCACAACAACCAGCAACCAGAACATTTACACACAACCACAACACCAACCAGAACATTTACACACAACCACAACACCAACCAGCAACCAGAACATTTACACACAACCACAACACCAACCAGCAATCAGAACATTTACACTCAACCACAACAACAACCAGCAACCAGAACATTTACACACAACCACAACACCAACCAGAACATTTACACACAACCACAACACCAACCAGCAACCAGAACGGTGGTGGAGAAATCCAGAGTTCCAGGCTGTGAAGGGAACGTCACCACTTTTCATTCCTTCCCAACAAACAACCCAACTGTCAGAGCTCCATGTTGATCTTTAAACCAGCCTGAAGTTCCTCTTCTCCACATTCTTCATCTAATGTTCCACCTTAAACACTGCAGCTCGTACAGACGCCAGAATGGAACCACAGCAGCGTTTAAGGTGGAACGGAGAATTCCCAAAACCAGCTGCTGAACTTCCAACATCTTTAACAGAATCCTGAACAACTTTAACTCTGCAGTCTGTACGTTTCACTCCGGACAGTTTCTCCAACACTCGGACACCATGGAGCAGCTTCAGCTCAGCGTTCAACACTGAAGAGACTGAAGAGACGAGCAGCTCCACCTTTATTAGCACCACAACCACAACAGTGACTGGAAGTAGCAGCCATGCTGTGTGAGTGGATCACTGTGTGCTGGTTGAAGCAGATCAGCTTCAACTGAAAGTTCCACAGAGACACCTTTCATCTACTTTGTGTTTGATGTGGAGATCAAAGAGAGGAGCTAGTACAGGTAACGTTACTACTAGCAGCTGTGAGTAACTAGCATAGCTCACTAAATAATATGTGGGCGGAGCTTATTTACACAGAGGCTCATTTCATTTGTTTTTTGTTGCCTCTGTGTGATAATCACCGCTGTGAACCAGCCAATCAGAGCAGAGCTCATCTAAATATTCATGAGCTCAACAACAAACAGTGTTTGATTCTAGAACCAGATCAAAGAGTGTAAATGGGTTTCCATACCTTCTACGCAGAACATCAGAATGGTCATATATTACACATCTTACTGTGACTAGTCATCACAACAGCTCTGATGTCTGATGACAGCTATGATCTTCAGAGAACTTTGAAGGGAGGCCGGTTCTCGTTCTAATCAGCCTACAAGCAAAACGAATGGTAAGCGGGACGTACCAGGCCTGCGTTATTAAGCATTACTCCTGGACTGGAGCTGGAGCCGCTCTCAGGTCGGGCATCGCATTCATCATATTTACTGAGAACATAAAACTGAACTAATGAACCCACAAAGCGGCCTCGCCTCGCCGCCGCAACACAAACTCTTATTAGCGCCTCTGCTTCCTGCAGCCTTTACTGCCATGCTGGGACCTCTTAGAGTGAGTGGTGGTCTCATAAAACACAGAACAGGATGGAACCGTCGTCTGATATGAGCTGATTCATTGATTTGAAGAGCCTATTATCCGAAAATATTAGCCTAAATGATTATTTATCTTATTTCTGGCTGTTTCTGCGTCTGCGTCTGTGTAATGAGCTGCTTTCTCTCCTGTTGGCTGAGAGTTTTGCATGTATTAAGCATTGTTTCAGTTGTTTAAAGAGCCTACTGGGTTCTAGATATTAACTGGATGTGTATGTGGTTTAACGCTACAGTACCGTGACATTATGTTGGTATATGTTGTAGATTGTTGTAGATCTCTATCTGCAGATTGTAGATATGTATCTATTCATTCTCTATATGCTAAACTGAATCTGGACAAAGCAGTAGTTCTTAGTGTGGTTCAACTGAGTTCTAGATATTAACTGGGTGAGAGTGAGGTATAAATTCCACAGTACTCTGTAATTATGTTGGTATATGATGTAGAAGATTGTAGATATGTATCTGCAGATCGTAGATATGTATCTTTCATTCTCTATATGTTAAACTGAATCTGGTTCTGCTGTGTTCTAGGTAATAACTAGGTGAGCACGAGGCTTACCACCACAGCACTGTGTAATTATGTTGGTATATGATGTAGAAGATAGTAGACATGCATCTGTTGATTCTCTATATGCTTAACTAAATCTGCTTCTACTGGGTTCTAGATATAAAAACTGGATGAGTATGTAATACAAATACCACAGTACTCTGTAATTATGTTGGTATATGATGTAGAAGTTTGTAGATATATCTGTTTATTCTCTATATGCTAAACTATATCTGGTTTGACTAGGTTCTAGATAATAACTGGGTTAGCGTGAGGTATACATTCCACAGTACTGTGTAATTAAGTTGGTATATGATGTAGAAGATTGTAGACATGCATCTAATAATTCTCTATATGCTAAACTAAATCTGGTTCTACTGGGTTCTAGATATTAACTGGGGGACCGTGAGGTATAAATACCACAGTGCTGTGTAATTATGTTGGTATATGATGTAAAAGATTGTAGACATGTAACTGTTCATTCTCTACATGCTAAACTAAATTTGGTTCTACAGGGTTCTAGATAATTATTGGGTATGCGTGAGTTATAAATCCCACAGTACTGTGTAATCATATTGGTATATGATGTAGAAGATTGTAGACATGTAACTGTTCATTCTCTATATGCTAAACTAAATCTGGTTCTACTGGGTTCTAGATATTAACAGGGTGAGTATGTGATATAAATCCCACAGTGCTGTGTAATTGTGTTGGTATATGATGTAAAACTAAACTGAATCTGGGCTGTTAAAGAAAGCTGTAGTTCTTAGTGTGGTTCTACTGGGTTCTAGATATTAAATGGGCGAGTGTAAGCCATAAACTTCAGCGTACTGTGTAATTATGTTGATGTATGATGTAGAAGATTGTAGATTAATAAAATTAAGTTTTGTTTTCGGTATAAATCGTTATATTATCTATCAATTAAACTGAATCTGATTCTTCTGGGTTCTAGATATTATGTGGCTAGATTATACATAAATTAAGTACAGAGTCATATACATATAAATGTTTTGAAATTATCTATATACTACATTAAGTCTGGGATGTAAAAAAAGCAGTGGTTCTTAGTGTAGTTCTACTGGGTTCTAGATATTAACTTGGTGAGTGTGAGCTATAAACTTAATAGTACTGTGTAATTATGTTGGTGCATGATGTAAAAGATTGTAGATGAATAAAGTCTAGAGTTATATACAGTTTGAATCTGTTTATTATTTATAAACTACACTGAATCTGGTTCTACTAGGTTCCAGATAATACCTGGGTGAATATATGGTATAAACATCACAGTACTGTGTAACTATGTTCATATATAATCTATAACGTTTGTAGATAAATAAAATTCAGAGTTGTATACAGTGTGTATCTGTTTGCTAGCTATAAACTAAACTGAATCTGATTCTTCTGGGTTCTAGATATTATGTGGCTAGATTATACATAAATTAAGTACAGAGTCATACACATATAAATGTTTAGAAATTATCTATATACTACACTAAATCTGGGATGTAAAAAAAGCAGTGGTTCTTAGTGTAGTTCTACTGGGTTCTAGATATTAACTTGGTGAGTTTGAGCTAGAAACTCCAAAGTAATGTATAATTATGTTTGTATATGATGTAAAAGATTATAGATGAATAAAGTACAGAGCCATATACAGTATAAATCTGTATATTATCTATAAACTAAACTGAACCTGGTTTTACTGGGTTCTAGATATTAACCGGATTAGTATGTGGTATAAACTCCACAGTATTGTGTAAGTATGCTGGTATATGATATTAAAGATTGTAGATGAATTAAGTACAGTATACAGTATAAATCTCCGTATTTACATATGAACAAAACCTTACTGTGGTTCTCCTGGGTTCTAAATGTAAAACTGGATGAATGTAAAGTATAAACTTGAATTTGGTTCTACTGGGTTCTAGATATCAACTAAACAACACAGTTCAGGATCACTGTGTTGATATATGCTTTATAAGAATTGCAGATACAGAGTCATATACAACTAAACTGAAACTGGACTGTAAAAGAAAGCAGTTCACAGTGTGGTTCTACTGGGTTCTAGATATTAACTTGGTTGTTGTGCATTAAGTAAAACATGGCAACTCAGAAATGGGGTTTATAATTTAGTGCTTTAGAGTTTATACACTGCACTTGCATATTTAATATCTAGAACTTGTTCGGGATCTGCTGCTTTTCCCAGATTAACTATCTAGTACTTTGTGGGTTTGCGCCTCAATCTTACCTGCTTAATAAGTAGAATGAGCAGAACAGTGTCAGTAGAACTATTAGACATGTTGACTTGCTTCATGTTCTGTAAGTGTTCTGCTGTTCTGCTGTTCTAGATTTGTTATCTGTAAGTGATGGTAGTTCTACAGACCCTGCACAGGAATGCGGTGCCGGAAGCGCAGTGTTGGTCAGAACCCAGCCCGGAGCCCCAGGTGGGCTTTATTGGGCCGGCAGGACGTTCCTGTAATAGCGAGTGTGTATTGGTTTAATTCAGAGCTGATGTGTTTGCCAATTGCGAGTCAGTGGGGGGTCCGAGTGCACAATTTTCACTCGGGGGCCGATGGTCTCCCACTCGGGCCCTGGTGGACTTTACTCTGTGTGCCAGGAACAGGTACGAGCTGCTGGCTGCCTGTTCAGAGCAGATAACTGGAGCAGATTTACTGCAGCAGAGCTGGAGCCACACACACAGAGGGGCACGAACTACTGAACCACACACAGAGGGGCTGAATTACTGAACTACATATAGAGGGGCTGAATTACTGAACTACACACAGAGGGGCTGAATTACTGAACTACATACAGAGGGGCTGAATTACTGAACTACATACAGAGGGGCTGAATTACTGAACCACACACAGAGGGGCTGAATTACTGAACTACATATAGAGGGGCTGAATTACTGAACTACACACAGAGGGGCTGAATTACTGAACTACATACAGAGGGGCTGAATTACTGAACTACATACAGAGGGGCTGAATTACTGAACTACATACAGAGGTGCTGAATTACTGAACTACATACAGAGGTGCTGAATTACTGAACTACATACAGAGGGGCTGAATTAATGAACCACACACAGAGGGGCACGAACTACTGAACCACACACAGAGGGGCTGAATTACTGAACTACATATAGAGGGGCTGAATTACTGAACTACACACAGAGGGGCTGAATTACTGAACTACATACAGAGGGGCTGAATTACTGAACTACATACAGAGGGGCTGAATTACTGAACTACATACAGAGGGGCTGAATTACTGAACTACATACAGAGGTGCTGAATTACTGAACTACATACAGAGGGGCTGAATTAATGAACCGCACACAGAGGGGCCGAATTACTGAACTACATACAGAGGGGCTGAATTACTGAACTACATACAGAGGGGCTGAATTACTGAACTACATACAGAGGGGCTGAATTACTGAACTACATACAGAGGGGCTGAATTAATGCACCGCACACAGAGGGGCCGAATTACTGAACTACACACAGAGGGGCTGAATTACTGAACTACATACAGAGGGGCTGAATTACTGAACTACATACAGAGGGGCTGAATTACTGAACTACATACAGAGGGGCTGAATTACTGAACTACATACAGAGGTGCTGAATTACTGAACTACATACAGAGGTGCTGAATTACTGAACTACATACAGAGGGGCTGAATTAATGAACCACACACAGAGGGGCCGAATTACTGAACTACATACAGAGGTGCTGAATTACTGAACTACATACAGAGGGGCTGAATTACTGAACTACATACAGAGGGGCTGAATTACTGAACTACATACAGAGGTGCTGAATTACTGAACTACATACAGAGGGGCTGAATTACTGAACTACATACAGAGGGGCTGAATTACTGAACTACATACAGAGGGGCTGAATTACTGAACTACATACAGAGGTGCTGAATTACTGAACTACATACAGAGGTGCTGAATTACTGAACTACATACAGAGGGGCTGAATTACTGAACTACATACAGAGGGGCTGAATTACTGAACTACATACAGAGGTGCTGAATCACTGAACTACATACAGAGGGGCTGAATTACTGAACTACATACAGAGGTGCTGAATTACTGAACTACATACAGAGGTGCTGAATTACTGAACTACATACAGAGGGGCTGAATTAATGAACCGCACACAGAGGGGCCGAATTACTGAACTACATACAGAGGGGCTGAATTACTGAACTACATACAGAGGGGCTGAATTACTGAACTACATACAGAGGGGCTGAATTACTGAACTACATACAGAGGGGCTGAATTAATGCACCGCACACAGAGGGGCCGAATTACTGAACTACACACAGAGGGGCTGAATTACTGAACTACATACAGAGGGGCTGAATTACTGAACTACATACAGAGGGGCTGAATTACTGAACTACATACAGAGGGGCTGAATTACTGAACTACATACAGAGGTGCTGAATTACTGAACTACATACAGAGGTGCTGAATTACTGAACTACATACAGAGGGGCTGAATTAATGAACCACACACAGAGGGGCCGAATTACTGAACTACATACAGAGGTGCTGAATTACTGAACTACATACAGAGGGGCTGAATTACTGAACTACATACAGAGGGGCTGAATTACTGAACTACATACAGAGGGGCTGAATTACTGAACTACATACAGAGGGGCTGAATTACTGAACTACATACAGAGGGGCTGAATTACTGAACTACATACAGAGGTGCTGAATTACTGAACTACATACAGAGGTGCTGAATTACTGAACTACATACAGAGGGGCTGAATTACTGAACTACATACAGAGGGGCTGAATTACTGAACTACATACAGAGGTGCTGAATCACTGAACTACATACAGAGGGGCTGAATTACTGAACTACATACAGAGGGGCTGAATTACTGAACTACATACAGAGGGGCTGAATTACTGAACTACATACAGAGGGGCTGAATTACTGAACTACATACAGAGGTGCTGAATTACTGAACTACATACAGAGGTGCTGAATTACTGAACTACACACATAGGTGCTGAATTACTGAACTACATACAGAGGGGCTGAATTAATGAACCGCACACAGAGGGGCTGAATTAATGAACCGCACACAGAGGGGCTGAATTACTGAACTACACACAGGGGTGCTGAATTACTGAACTACATACAGAGGGGCTGAATTACTGAACTACATACAGAGGGGCTGAATTACTGAACTACATACAGAGGTGCTGAATTACTGAACTACATACAGAGGGGCTGAATTAATGAACCGCACACAGAGGGGCCGAATTACTGAACTACATACAGAGGTGCTGAATTACTGAACTACATACAGAGGGGCTGAATTACTGAACTACATACAGAGGGGCTGAATTACTGAACTACATACAGAGGGGCTGAATTAATGAACCGCACACAGAGGGGCTGAATTAATGAACCGCACACAGAGGGGCTGAATTACTGAACTACACACAGAGGTGCTGAATTACTGAACTACATACAGAGGGGCTGAATTACTGAACTACATACAGAGGGGCTGAATTACTGAACTACACACAGAGGTGCTGAATTACTGAACTACATACAGAGGGGCTGAATTACTGAACTACATACAGAGGTGCTGAATTACTGAACTACATACAGAGGTGCTGAATTACTGAACTACACACAGAGGTGCTGAATTACTGAACTACATACAGAGGGGCTGAATTAATGAACCGCACACAGAGGGGCTGAATTAATGAACCGCACACAGAGGGGCTGAATTACTGAACTACACACAGAGGGGCCGAATTACTGAACTACATACAGAGGGGCTGAATTACTGAACTACATACAGAGGGGCTGAATTACTGAACTACATACAGAGGGGCTGAATTACTGAACTACATACAGAGGGGCTGAATTACTGAACTACATACAGAGGGGCTGAATTACTGAACTACATACAGAGGGGCTGAATTACTGAACTACATACAGAGGGGCTGAATTACTGAACTACATACAGAGGGGCTGAATTAATGAACCGCACACAGAGGGGCTGAATTACTGAACTACATACAGAGGGGCTGAATTACTGAACTACACACAGAGGGGCCGAATTACTGAACTACATACAGAGGGGCTGAATTACTGAACTACATACAGAGGGGCTGAATTACTGAACTACATACAGAGGGGCTGAATTACTGAACTACATACAGAGGGGCTGAATTACTGAACTACATACAGAGGGGCTGAATTACTGAACTACATACAGAGGGGCTGAATTACTGAACTACATACAGAGGGGCTGAATTACTGAACTACATACAGAGGGGCTGAATTACTGAACTACATACAGAGGTACTGAATTACTGAACTACATACAGAGGGGCTGAATTACTGAACTACATACAGAGGGGCTGAATTACTGAACTACATACAGAGGGGCTGAATTACTGAACTACATACAGAGGTGCTGAATTACTGAACTACACACAGAGGTGCTGAATTACTGAACTACATACAGAGGTGCTGAATTACTGAACTACACACAGAGGTGCTGAATTACTGAACTACATACAGAGGGGCTGAATTAATGAACCGCACACAGAGGGGCTGAATTAATGAACCGCACACAGAGGGGCTGAATTACTGAACTACACACAGAGGTGCTGAATTACTGAACTACATACAGAGGGGCTGAATTACTGAACTACATACAGAGGTGCTGAATTACTGAACTACATACAGAGGGGCTGAATTACTGAACTACATACAGAGGTGCTGAATTACTGAACTACATACAGAGGGGCTGAATTACTGAACTACATACAGAGGGGCTGAATTAATGAACCGCACACAGAGGGGCTGAATTACTGAACTACATACAGAGGGGCTGAATTACTGAACCGCACACAGAGGAGCTGAATTACTGAACTACATACAGAGGGGCTGATTTACTGAACTACATACAGAGGTGCTGAATTACTGAACTACATACAGAGGGGCTGAATTACTGAACTACATACAGAGGGGCTGAATTACTGAACTACATACAGAGGGGCTGAATTACTGAACTACATACAGAGGTGCTGAATTACTGAACTACACACAGAGGTGCTGAATTACTGAACTACATACAGAGGTGCTGAATTACTGAACTACACACAGAGGTGCTGAATTACTGAACTACATACAGAGGGGCTGAATTAATGAACCGCACACAGAGGGGCTGAATTAATGAACTACACACAGAGGTGCTGAATTACTGAACTACATACAGAGGGGCTGAATTACTGAACTACATACAGAGGTGCTGAATTACTGAACTACATACAGAGGGGCTGAATTACTGAACTACATACAGAGGGGCTGAATTAATGAACCGCACACAGAGGGGCTGAATTACTGAACTACATACAGAGGGGCTGAATTACTGAACCGCACAAAGAGGGGCCGAATTACTGAACTACATACAGAGGGGCTGAATTACTGAACTACATACAGAGGGGCTGAATTACTGAACCGCACACAGAGGGGCCGAATTACTGAACTACATACAGAGGGGCTGAATTACTGAACTACATACAGAGGGGCTGAATTACTGAACTACACACAGAGGTGCTGAATTACTGAACTACATACAGAGGGGCTGAATTACTGAACTACATACAGAGGTGCTGAATTACTGAACTACATACAGAGGGGCTGAATTACTGAACTACATACAGAGGGGCTGAATTAATGAACCGCACACAGAGGGGCCGAATTACTGAACTACATACAGAGGGGCTGAATTACTGAACTACATACAGAGGGGCTGAATTACTGAACCGCACACAGAGGGGCCGAATTACTGAACTACATACAGAGGGGCTGAATTACTGAACTACATACAGAGGGGCTGAATTACTGAACTACATACAGAGGGGCTGAATTACTGAACTACATACAGAGGGGCTGAATTACTGAACTACATACAGAGGGGCTGAATTACTGAACTACATACAGAGGAGCTGAATTACTGAACTACATACAGAGGGGCTGATTTACTGAACTACATACAGAGGTGCTGAATTACTGAACTACATACAGAGGGGCTGAATTACTGAACTACATACAGAGGGGCTGAATTACTGAACTACATACAGAGGGGCTGAATTACTGAACTACATACAGAGGTGCTGAATTACTGAACTACACACAGAGGTGCTGAATTACTGAACTACATACAGAGGTTCTGAATTACTGAACTACACACAGAGGTGCTGAATTACTGAACTACATACAGAGGGGCTGAATTAATGAACCGCACACAGAGGGGCTGAATTAATGAACCGCACACAGAGGTGCTGAATTACTGAACTACACACAGAGGTGCTGAATTAATGAACCGCACACAGAGGGGCTGAATTAATGAACCGCACACAGAGGGGCTGAATTAATGAACCGCACACAGAGGGGCTGAATTAATGAACCGCACACAGAGGGGCTGAATTACTGAACTACACACAGAGGTGCTGAATTACTGAACTACATACAGACGGGCTGAATTACTGAACTACATACAGAGGTGCTGAATTACTGAACTACATACAGAGGGGCTGAATTACTGAACTACATACAGAGGGGCTGAATTACTGAACTACATACAGAGGGGCTGAATTACTGAACTACATACAGAGGGGCTGAATTAATGAACCGCACACAGAGGGGCTGAATTACTGAACTACATACAGAGGGGCTGAATTACTGAACTACACACAGAGGGGCCGAATTACTGAACTACATACAGAGGGGCTGAATTACTGAACTACATACAGAGGGGCTGAATTACTGAACTACATACAGAGGGGCTGAATTACTGAACTACATACAGAGGGGCTGAATTACTGAACTACATACAGAGGGGCTGAATTACTGAACTACACACAGAGGTGCTGAATTACTGAACTACATACAGAGGTGCTGAATTACTGAACTACACACAGAGGTGCTGAATTACTGAACTACATACAGAGGGGCTGAATTAATGAACCGCACACAGAGGGGCTGAATTAATGAACCACACACAGAGGGGCTGAATTACTGAACTACACACAGAGGTGCTGAATTACTGAACTACATACAGAGGGGCTGAATTACTGAACTACATACAGAGGTGCTGAATTACTGAACTACATACAGAGGGGCTGAATTACTGAACTACATACAGAGGTGCTGAATTACTGAACTACATACAGAGGGGCTGAATTACTGAACTACATACAGAGGGGCTGAATTAATGAACCGCACACAGAGGGGCTGAATTACTGAACTACATACAGAGGGGCTGAATTACTGAACCGCACACAGAGGGGCCGAATTACTGAACTACATACAGAGGGGCTGAATTACTGAACTACATACAGAGGGGCTGAATTACTGAACTACATACAGAGGGGCTGAATTACTGAACTACATACAGAGGGGCTGAATTACTGAACTACATACAGAGGGGCTGAATTACTGAACTACATACAGAGGGGCTGAATTACTGAACTACATACAGAGGAGCTGAATTACTGAACTACATACAGAGGGGCTGATTTACTGAACTACATACAGAGGTGCTGAATTACTGAACTACATACAGAGGGGCTGAATTACTGAACTACATACAGAGGGGCTGAATTACTGAACTACATACAGAGGGGCTGAATTACTGAACTACATACAGAGGTGCTGAATTACTGAACTACACACAGAGGTGCTGAATTACTGAACTACATACAGAGGTGCTGAATTACTGAACTACACACAGAGGTGCTGAATTACTGAACTACATACAGAGGGGCTGAATTAATGAACCGCACACAGAGGGGCTGAATTAATGAACTACACACAGAGGTGCTGAATTACTGAACTACATACAGAGGGGCTGAATTACTGAACTACATACAGAGGTGCTGAATTACTGAACTACATACAGAGGGGCTGAATTACTGAACTACATACAGAGGGGCTGAATTAATGAACCGCACACAGAGGGGCTGAATTACTGAACTACATACAGAGGGGCTGAATTACTGAACCGCACAAAGAGGGGCCGAATTACTGAACTACATACAGAGGGGCTGAATTACTGAACTACATACAGAGGGGCTGAATTACTGAACCGCACACAGAGGGGCCGAATTACTGAACTACATACAGAGGGGCTGAATTACTGAACTACATACAGAGGGGCTGAATTACTGAACTACACACAGAGGTGCTGAATTACTGAACTACATACAGAGGGGCTGAATTACTGAACTACATACAGAGGTGCTGAATTACTGAACTACATACAGAGGGGCTGAATTACTGAACTACATACAGAGGGGCTGAATTAATGAACCGCACACAGAGGGGCCGAATTACTGAACTACATACAGAGGGGCTGAATTACTGAACTACATACAGAGGGGCTGAATTACTGAACCGCACACAGAGGGGCCGAATTACTGAACTACATACAGAGGGGCTGAATTACTGAACTACATACAGAGGGGCTGAATTACTGAACTACATACAGAGGGGCTGAATTACTGAACTACATACAGAGGGGCTGAATTACTGAACTACATACAGAGGGGCTGAATTACTGAACTACATACAGAGGAGCTGAATTACTGAACTACATACAGAGGGGCTGATTTACTGAACTACATACAGAGGTGCTGAATTACTGAACTACATACAGAGGGGCTGAATTACTGAACTACATACAGAGGGGCTGAATTACTGAACTACATACAGAGGGGCTGATTTACTGAACTACATACAGAGGTGCTGAATTACTGAA
Organism: Megaleporinus macrocephalus; assembly: GCA_021613375.1. NCBI lineage: Eukaryota > Metazoa > Chordata > Actinopteri > Characiformes > Anostomidae > Megaleporinus > Megaleporinus macrocephalus. Next base: position 50,740,899 of record CM038707.1, on the reverse strand, counting down.
CTACATACAGAGGGGCTGAATTACTGAACTACATACAGAGGGGCTGAATTACTGAACTACATACAGAGGGGCTGAATTACTGAACTACATACAGAGGTGCTGAATTACTGAACTACACACAGAGGTGCTGAATTACTGAACTACATACAGAGGTGCTGAATTACTGAACTACACACAGAGGTGCTGAATTACTGAACTACATACAGAGGGGCTGAATTAATGAACCGCACACAGAGGGGCTGAATTAATGAACCGCACACAGAGGTGCTGAATTACTGAACTACACACAGAGGTGCTGAATTAATGAACCGCACACAGAGGGGCTGAATTAATGAACCGCACACAGAGGGGCTGAATTAATGAACCGCACACAGAGGGGCTGAATTAATGAACCGCACACAGAGGGGCTGAATTACTGAACTACACACAGAGGTGCTGAATTACTGAACTACATACAGACGGGCTGAATTACTGAACTACATACAGAGGTGCTGAATTACTGAACTACATACAGAGGGGCTGAATTACTGAACTACATACAGAGGGGCTGAATTACTGAACTACATACAGAGGGGCTGAATTACTGAACTACATACAGAGGGGCTGAATTAATGAACCGCACACAGAGGGGCTGAATTACTGAACTACATACAGAGGGGCTGAATTACTGAACTACACACAGAGGGGCCGAATTACTGAACTACATACAGAGGGGCTGAATTACTGAACTACATACAGAGGGGCTGAATTACTGAACTACATACAGAGGGGCTGAATTACTGAACTACATACAGAGGGGCTGAATTACTGAACTACATACAGAGGGGCTGAATTACTGAACTACATACAGAGGGGCTGAATTACTGAACTACATACAGAGGGGCTGAATTACTGAACTACATACAGAGGTACTGAATTACTGAACTACATACAGAGGGGCTGAATTACTGAACTACATACAGAGGGGCTGAATTACTGAACTACATACAGAGGGGCTGAATTACTGAACTACATACAGAGGTGCTGAATTACTGAACTACACACAGAGGTGCTGAATTACTGAACTACATACAGAGGTGCTGAATTACTGAACTACACACAGAGGTGCTGAATTACTGAACTACATACAGAGGGGCTGAATTAATGAACCGCACACAGAGGGGCTGAATTAATGAACCGCACACAGAGGGGCTGAATTACTGAACTACACACAGAGGTGCTGAATTACTGAACTACATACAGAGGGGCTGAATTACTGAACTACATACAGAGGTGCTGAATTACTGAACTACATACAGAGGGGCTGAATTACTGAACTACATACAGAGGTGCTGAATTACTGAACTACATACAGAGGGGCTGAATTACTGAACTACATACAGAGGGGCTGAATTAATGAACCGCACACAGAGGGGCTGAATTACTGAACTACATACAGAGGGGCTGAATTACTGAACCGCACACAGAGGGGCCGAATTACTGAACTACATACAGAGGGGCTGAATTACTGAACTACATACAGAGGGGCTGAATTACTGAACTACATACAGAGGGGCTGAATTACTGAACTACATACAGAGGGGCTGAATTACTGAACTACATACAGAGGGGCTGAATTACTGAACTACATACAGAGGGGCTGAATTACTGAACTACATACAGAGGAGCTGAATTACTGAACTACATACAGAGGGGCTGATTTACTGAACTACATACAGAGGTGCTGAATTACTGAACTACATACAGAGGGGCTGAATTACTGAACTACATACAGAGGGGCTGAATTACTGAACTACATACAGAGGGGCTGAATTACTGAACTACATACAGAGGTGCTGAATTACTGAACTACACACAGAGGTGCTGAATTACTGAACTACATACAGAGGTGCTGAATTACTGAACTACACACAGAGGTGCTGAATTACTGAACTACATACAGAGGGGCTGAATTAATGAACCGCACACAGAGGGGCTGAATTAATGAACTACACACAGAGGTGCTGAATTACTGAACTACATACAGAGGGGCTGAATTACTGAACTACATACAGAGGTGCTGAATTACTGAACTACATACAGAGGGGCTGAATTACTGAACTACATACAGAGGGGCTGAATTAATGAACCGCACACAGAGGGGCTGAATTACTGAACTACATACAGAGGGGCTGAATTACTGAACCGCACAAAGAGGGGCCGAATTACTGAACTACATACAGAGGGGCTGAATTACTGAACTACATACAGAGGGGCTGAATTACTGAACCGCACACAGAGGGGCCGAATTACTGAACTACATACAGAGGGGCTGAATTACTGAACTACATACAGAGGGGCTGAATTACTGAACTACACACAGAGGTGCTGAATTACTGAACTACATACAGAGGGGCTGAATTACTGAACTACATACAGAGGTGCTGAATTACTGAACTACATACAGAGGGGCTGAATTACTGAACTACATACAGAGGGGCTGAATTACTGAACTACATACAGAGGGGCTGAATTACTGAACTACATACAGAGGAGCTGAATTACTGAACTACATACAGAGGGGCTGATTTACTGAACTACATACAGAGGTGCTGAATTACTGAACTACATACAGAGGGGCTGAATTACTGAACTACATACAGAGGTGCTGAATTACTGAACTACATACAGAGGGGCTGAATTACTGAACTACATACAGAGGTGCTGAATTACTGAACTACATACAGAGGGGCTGAATTAATGAACCGCACACAGAGGGGCTGAATTAATGAACCGCACACAGAGGGGCTGAATTAATGAACCGCACACAGAGGGGCTGAATTACTGAACTACACACAGAGGTGCTGAATTACTGAACTACATACAGAGGGGCTGAATTACTGAACTACATACAGAGGTGCTGAATTACTGAACTACATACAGAGGGGCTGAATTAATGAACTACATACAGAGGGGCTGAATTACTGAACTACATACAGAGGGGCTGAATTACTGAACTACATACAGAGGGGCTGAATTACTGAACTACATACAGAGGGGCTGAATTACTGAACTACATACAGAGGGGCTGAATTACTGAACTACATACAGAGGGGCTGAATTACTGAACTACATACAGAGGTGCTGAATTACTGAACTACATACAGAGGGGCTGAATTACTGAACTACATACAGAGGGGCTGAATTACTGAACTACATACAGAGGGGCTGAATTACTGAACTACATACAGAGGTGCTGAATTACTGAACTACACACAGAGGTGCTGAATTACTGAACTACATACAGAGGTGCTGAATTACTGAACTACACACAGAGGTGCTGAATTACTGAACTACATACAGAGGGGCTGAATTAATGAACCGCACACAGAGGGGCTGAATTAATGAACCGCACACAGAGGGGCTGAATTACTGAACTACACACAGAGGTGCTGAATTACTGAACTACATACAGAGGGGCTGAATTACTGAACTACATACAGAGGGGCTGAATTAATGAACCGCACACAGAGGGGCTGAATTACTGAACTACATACAGAGGGGCTGAATTACTGAACCGCACACAGAGGGGCCGAATTACTGAACTACATACAGAGGGGCTGAATTACTGAACTACATACAGAGGGGCTGAATTACTGAACTACATACAGAGGGGCTGAATTACTGAACTACATACAGAGGGGCTGAATTACTGAACTACATACAGAGGTGCTGAATTACTGAACTACATACAGAGGGGCTGAATTAATGAACCGCACACAGAGGGGCTGAATTACTGAACTACATACAGAGGGGCTGAATTACTGAACTACATACAGAGGTGCTGAATTACTGAACTACATACAGAGGGGCTGAATTACTGAACTACATACAGAGGGGCTGAATTACTGAACTACATACAGAGGTGCTGAATAACTGAACTACACACAGAGGTGCTGAATTACTGAACTACATACAGAGGGGCTGAATTACTGAACTACACACAGAGGTGCTGAATTACTGAACTACATACAGAGGGGCTGAATTACTGAACTACACACAGAGGTGCTGAATTACTGAACTACATACAGAGGGGCTGAATTAATGAACCGCACACAGAGGGGCTGAATTAATGAACCGCACACAGAGGGGCTGAATTACTGAACTACACACAGAGGTGCTGAATTACTGAACTACATACAGAGGGGCTGAATTACTGAACTACATACAGAGGTGCTGAATTACTGAACTACATACAGAGGGGCTGAATTACTGAACTACATACAGAGGGGCTGAATTAATGAACTACATACAGAGGGGCTGAATTACTGAACTACATACAGAGGTGCTGAATTACTGAACTACATACAGAGGGGCTGAATTACTGAACTACATACAGAGGTGCTGAATTACTGAACTACATACAGAGGGGCTGAATTAATGAACCGCACACAGAGGGGCTGAATTACTGAACTACATACAGAGGGGCTGAATTACTGAACCGCACACAGAGGGGCCGAATTACTGAACTACATACAGAGGGGCTGAATTACTGAACTACATACAGAGGGGCTGAATTACTGAACTACATACAGAGGGGCTGAATTACTGAACTACATACAGAGGGGCTGAATTACTGAACCGCACACAGAGGGGCCGAATTACTGAACTACATACAGAGGGGCTGAATTACTGAACTACATACAGAGGGGCTGAATTACTGAACTACATACAGAGGGGCTGAATTACTGAACTACATACAGAGGGGCTGAATTACTGAACTACATACAGAGGGGCTGAATTACTGAACTACATACAGAGGGGCTGAATTACTGAACTACATACAGAGGAGCTGAATTACTGAACTACATACAGAGGGGCTGATTTACTGAACTACATACAGAGGTGCTGAATTACTGAACTACATACAGAGGGGCTGAATTACTGAACTACATACAGAGGGGCTGAATTACTGAACTACATACAGAGGGGCTGAATTACTGAACTACATACAGAGGTGCTGAATTACTGAACTACACACAGAGGTGCTGAATTACTGAACTACATACAGAGGTGCTGAATTACTGAACTACACACAGAGGTGCTGAATTACTGAACTACATACAGAGGGGCTGAATTAATGAACCGCACACAGAGGGGCTGAATTAATGAACTACACACAGAGGGGCTGAATTACTGAACTACATACAGAGGGGCTGAATTACTGAACTACATACAGAGGTGCTGAATTACTGAACTACATACAGAGGGGCTGAATTACTGAACTACATACAGAGGGGCTGAATTAATGAACCGCACACAGAGGGGCTGAATTACTGAACTACATACAGAGGGGCTGAATTACTGAACCGCACAAAGAGGGGCCGAATTACTGAACTACATACAGAGGGGCTGAATTACTGAACCGCACACAGAGGGGCCGAATTACTGAACTACATACAGAGGGGCTGAATTACTGAACTACATACAGAGGGGCTGAATTACTGAACTACATACAGAGGGGCTGAATTACTGAACTACATACAGAGGGGCTGAATTACTGAACTACATACAGAGGTGCTGAATTACTGAACTACATACAGAGGGGCTGAATTAATGAACCGCACACAGAGGGGCTGAATTACTGAACTACATACAGACGGGCTGAATTACTGAACCGCACACAGAGGGGCCGAATTACTGAACTACACACAGAGGTGCTGAATTACTGAACTACATACAGAGGGGCTGAATTACTGAACTACATACAGAGGTGCTGAATTACTGAACTACATACAGAGGGGCTGAATTACTGAACTACATACAGAGGGGCTGAATTAATGAACCGCACACAGAGGGGCTGAATTACTGAACTACATACAGAGGGGCTGAATTACTGAACCGCACAAAGAGGGGCCGAATTACTGAACTACATACAGAGGGGCTGAATTACTGAACTACATACAGAGGGGCTGAATTACTGAACCGCACACAGAGGGGCCGAATTACTGAACTACATACAGAGGGGCTGAATTACTGAACTACATACAGAGGGGCTGAATTACTGAACTACACACAGAGGTGCTGAATTACTGAACTACATACAGAGGGGCTGAATTACTGAACTACATACAGAGGTGCTGAATTACTGAACTACATACAGAGGGGCTGAATTACTGAACTACATACAGAGGGGCTGAATTAATGAACCGCACACAGAGGGGCCGAATTACTGAACTACATACAGAGGGGCTGAATTACTGAACTACATACAGAGGGGCTGAATTACTGAACCGCACACAGAGGGGCCGAATTACTGAACTACATACAGAGGGGCTGAATTACTGAACTACATACAGAGGGGCTGAATTACTGAACTACATACAGAGGGGCTGAATTACTGAACTACATACAGAGGGGCTGAATTACTGAACTACATACAGAGGGGCTGAATTACTGAACTACATACAGAGGAGCTGAATTACTGAACTACATACAGAGGGGCTGATTTACTGAACTACATACAGAGGTGCTGAATTACTGAACTACATACAGAGGGGCTGAATTACTGAACTACATACAGAGGGGCTGAATTACTGAACTACATACAGAGGGGCTGAATTACTGAACTACATACAGAGGTGCTGAATTACTGAACTACACACAGAGGTGCTGAATTACTGAACTACATACAGAGGTGCTGAATTACTGAACTACACACAGAGGTGCTGAATTACTGAACTACATACAGAGGGGCTGAATTAATGAACCGCACACAGAGGGGCTGAATTATCGAACCGCACACAGAGGTGCTGAATTACTGAACTACACACAGAGGTGCTGAATTACTGAACTACATACAGAGGGGCTGAATTACTGAACTACATACAGAGGTGCTGAATTACTGAACTACATACAGAGGGGCTGAATTACTGAACTACATACAGAGGGGCTGAATTAATGAACCGCACACAGAGGGGCTGAATTACTGAACTACATACAGAGGGGCTGAATTACTGAACCGCACACAGAGGGGCCGAATTACTGAACTACATACAGAGGGGCTGAATTACTGAACTACATACAGAGGGGCTGAATTACTGAACTACATACAGAGGGGCTGAATTACTGAACTACATACAGAGGGGCTGAATTACTGAACTACATACAGAGGTGCTGAATTACTGAACTACATACAGAGGGGCTGAATTAATGAACCGCACACAGAGGGGCTGAATTAATGAACCGCACACAGAGGGGCTGAATTAATGAACCGCACACAGAGGGGCTGAATTACTGAACTACATACAGAGGGGCTGAATTACTGAACCGCACACAGAGGGGCCGAATTACTGAACTACATACAGAGGGGCTGAATTACTGAACTACATACAGAGGGGCTGAATTACTGAACTACATACAGAGGGGCTAAATTACTGAACTACATACAGAGGGGCTGAATTACTGAACTACATACAGAGGTGCTGAATTACTGAACTACATACAGAGGGGCTGAATTAATGAACCGCACACAGAGGGGCTGAATTAATGAACCGCACACAGAGGGGCTGAATTAATGAACCGCACACAGAGGGGCTGAATTACTGAACTACACACAGAGGTGCTGAATTACTGAACTACATACAGAGGGGCTGAATTACTGAACTACATACAGAGGTGCTGAATTACTGAACTACATACAGAGGGGCTGAATTAATGAACTACATACAGAGGGGCTGAATTACTGAACTACATACAGAGGGGCTGAATTACTGAACTACATACAGAGGGGCTGAATTACTGAACTACATACAGAGGGGCTGAATTACTGAACTACATACAGAGGGGCTGAATTACTGAACTACATACAGAGGGGCTGAATTACTGAACTACATACAGAGGTGCTGAATTACTGAACTACATACAGAGGGGCTGAATTACTGAACTACATACAGAGGGGCTGAATTACTGAACTACATACAGAGGGGCTGAATTACTGAACTACATACAGAGGTGCTGAATTACTGAACTACACACAGAGGTGCTGAATTACTGAACTACATACAGAGGTGCTGAATTACTGAACTACACACAGAGGTGCTGAATTACTGAACTACATACAGAGGGGCTGAATTAATGAACCGCACACAGAGGGGCTGAATTAATGAACCGCACACAGAGGGGCTGAATTACTGAACTACACACAGAGGTGCTGAATTACTGAACTACATACAGAGGGGCTGAATTACTGAACTACATACAGAGGGGCTGAATTAATGAACCGCACACAGAGGGGCTGAATTACTGAACTACATACAGAGGGGCTGAATTACTGAACCGCACACAGAGGGGCCGAATTACTGAACTACATACAGAGGGGCTGAATTACTGAACTACATACAGAGGGGCTGAATTACTGAACTACATACAGAGGGGCTGAATTACTGAACTACATACAGAGGGGCTGAATTACTGAACTACATACAGAGGTGCTGAATTACTGAACTACATACAGAGGGGCTGAATTAATGAACCGCACACAGAGGGGCTGAATTACTGAACTACATACAGACGGGCTGAATTACTGAACCGCACACAGAGGGGCCGAATTACTGAACTACATACAGAGGGGCTGAATTACTGAACTACATACAGAGGGGCTGAATTACTGAACTACATACAGAGGGGCTGAATTACTGAACTACATACAGAGGGGCTGAATTACTGAACTACATACAGAGGGGCTGAATTACTGAACTACATACAGAGGGGCTGAATTACTGAACTACATACAGAGGGGCTGAATTACTGAACTACATACAGAGGTGCTGAATTACTGAACTACATACAGAGGGGCTGAATTACTGAACTACATACAGAGGGGCTGAATTACTGAACTACATACAGAGGTGCTGAATAACTGAACTACACACAGAGGTGCTGAATTACTGAACTACATACAGAGGGGCTGAATTACTGAACTACACACAGAGGTGCTGAATTACTGAACTACATACAGAGGGGCTGAATTACTGAACTACACACAGAGGTGCTGAATTACTGAACTACATACAGAGGGGCTGAATTAATGAACCGCACACAGAGGGGCTGAATTAATGAACCGCACACAGAGGGGCTGAATTACTGAACTACACACAGAGGTGCTGAATTACTGAACTACATACAGAGGGGCTGAATTACTGAACTACATACAGAGGTGCTGAATTACTGAACTACATACAGAGGGGCTGAATTACTGAACTACATACAGAGGGGCTGAATTAATGAACTACATACAGAGGGGCTGAATTACTGAACTACATACAGAGGGGCTGAATTACTGAACTACATACAGAGGGGCTGAATTACTGAACTACATACAGAGGGGCTGAATTACTGAACTACATACAGAGGGGCTGAATTACTGAACTGCATACAGAGGGGCTGAATTACTGAACTACATACAGAGGTGCTGAATTACTGAACTACATACAGAGGGGCTGAATTACTGAACTACATACAGAGGGGCTGAATTACTGAACTACATACAGAGGGGCTGAATTACTGAACTACATACAGAGGTGCTGAATTACTGAACTACACACAGAGGTGCTGAATTACTGAACTACATACAGAGGTGCTGAATTACTGAACTACACACAGAGGTGCTGAATTACTGAACTACATACAGAGGGGCTGAATTAATGAACCGCACACAGAGGGGCTGAATTAATGAACCGCACACAGAGGGGCTGAATTACTGAACTACACACAGAGGTGCTGAATTACTGAACTACATACAGAGGGGCTGAATTACTGAACTACATACAGAGGGGCTGAATTAATGAACCGCACACAGAGGGGCTGAATTACTGAACTACATACAGAGGGGCTGAATTACTGAACCGCACACAGAGGGGCCGAATTACTGAACTACATACAGAGGGGCTGAATTACTGAACTACATACAGAGGGGCTGAATTACTGAACTACATACAGAGGGGCTGAATTACTGAACTACATACAGAGGTGCTGAATTACTGAACTACATACAGAGGGGCTGAATTAATGAACCGCACACAGAGGGGCTGAATTACTGAACTACATACAGACGGGCTGAATTACTGAACCGCACACAGAGGGGCCGAATTACTGAACTACATACAGAGGGGCTGAATTACTGAACTACATACAGAGGGGCTGAATTACTGAACTACATACAGAGGAGCTGAATTACTGAACTACATACAGAGGGGCTGAATTACTGAACTACATACAGAGGGGCTGAATTACTGAACTACATACAGAGGGGCTGAATTACTGAACTACATACAGAGGGGCTGAATTACTGAACTACATACAGAGGTGCTGAATTACTGAACTACATACAGAGGGGCTGAATTACTGAACTACATACAGAGGGGCTGAATTACTGAACTACATACAGAGGTGCTGAATAACTGAACTACACACAGAGGTGCTGAATTACTGAACTACATACAGAGGGGCTGAATTACTGAACTACACACAGAGGTGCTGAATTACTGAACTACATACAGAGGGGCTGAATTACTGAACTACACACAGAGGTGCTGAATTACTGAACTACATACAGAGGGGCTGAATTAATGAACCGCACACAGAGGGGCTGAATTAATGAACCGCACACAGAGGGGCTGAATTACTGAACTACACACAGAGGTGCTGAATTACTGAACTACATACAGAGGGGCTGAATTACTGAACTACATACAGAGGTGCTGAATTACTGAACTACATACAGAGGGGCTGAATTACTGAACTACATACAGAGGGGCTGAATTAATGAACCGCACACAGAGGGACTGAATTACTGAACTACATACAGAGGGGCTGAATTACTGAACCGCACACAGAGGGGCTGAATTACTGAACTACATACAGAGGGGCTGAATTACTGAACTACATACAGAGGGGCTGAATTAATGAACCGCACACAGAGGGGCTGAATTACTGAACTACATACAGAGGGGCTGAATTACTGAACCGCACACAGAGGGGCCTAACTACAGAAGACTGTGTCTTTAAAGTGGAGTTACAGTCAATACAGATATTTTGTACAGTACTGGTACTGAATTAAATGATATTAGTTACTGAATAACTCATAGTATATGCTGAAAAAATGATAGAATTATAGAAGCTGCTGAATAGTTAATAGTAGATACTGAATCATTTTAGTAGATACTAAAATGTTTGTTAGATACTAAATAATAGTAGAAGATACTGAATAATTTATAGTAGACCCTGAATTTTTGTTAGATACTGAATAATTAATAGTAGATATTGAATAATGTATAGTAGATACTGAAATGTTTGTTAGATATGGATGAATTAATAGTAGATACTGAAATGTTTGTTAGACACTGAATAATTAATAGTAGATATTGAATAATGTATAGTAGATACTGAAATGTTTGTTAGATATGGATGAATTAATAGTAGATACTGAAATGTTTGTTAGACACTGAATAATTAATAGTAGATTCTGAATAATTAATAGTATATACTGAATAGTTTATAGTAGATACTGAAATGTTTGTTAGATACTGAATAATTTATAGTAGATACTGAATAATTTATAGTAGATACTGAAATGTTTGTTAGATACTGAATTATTTATAGTAGACACTGAAATGTTTGTTAGATACTGAATAATTTATAGTAGATACTGAATAATTTATAGTAGATACTGAAATGTTTGTTAGATACTGAATTATTTATAGTAGACACTGAAATGTTTGTTAGATACTGAATAATATATAGTAGATACTGAAATGTTTGTTAGATACTGAATAATTTATAGTAGATACTGAATAATTTATAGTAGATACTGAAATGTTTGTTAGATACTGAATTATTTATAGTAGACACTGAAATGTTTGTTAGATACTGAATAATTCATGGTAGATACTGAAATATTTTTTTAGATATGGATTATTTTTAGTAGATACCGAAACGTTTGTTAGATACTGATTAATTAATGATAAATACCAAATGAAAGATATGATTTGAAATGTTTGTATTTCTGCTTTTGAAGGACTTTAGAGAGGAACCGGTTCTGAGAGAGGTTCTCTGGTCAGAGAGGTGTTTATTTGGGTTTGTGAAGGATGACTACAGTGTGTTTATTTATACTCCTGAACCTTTTAAATAAATATAAACACCTCGTTAACTATACATATATAAAAAATA
>CM038707.1:50708692-50723692 GCA_021613375.1 Megaleporinus macrocephalus | reverse complement strand
TTCTACAAAGCCAATTCTGATCTCTATAGTAGCCGACGGAATTTTTTCTCATTTATACTTTAACCAACCAATTTTGTCTGATCTCTACAGTATTTAACAAGATTCTGTCTGATCTCTATAGTAGCCATCAAGATTCTTTCTCATTTATACTTTAACCAACTAGTTTTATCTGATCTCTACAGTATTTAACAAGTTTTTGTCTGATCTCTATAGTAGCCAACGAAATTCTTTCTCATTTATACTTTAACCAACCAATTTTGTCTGATCTCTACAGTATTTAACAAGATTCTGTCTGATCTCTATAGTAGCCATCAAGATTCTTTCTCATTTATACTTTAGGCAACACAATTTCTACAGTATTTAAAAAGATTTAGTCAGATCTCTGTAAAAGCCAACAAAATTCTTTCTTGTCTTTACTTTAGCCAGCACAATTCTGTCTGATCTCTATAGTAGCCAACAAAATTCTTTCTAGTCTTTCCTTTAGCCAACAAGATTATGTCGGATCTCTATAGTAGCCAACAAAATTCTTTCTAGTCTTTCCTTTAGCCAACAAGATTATGTCTGATCTCTATAGTAGCCAACAAAATTCTTTCTTGTCTTTAGCCAACAAAATTCTCTCTGATCTCTACTTTATCCAACAAAGTTCTGTCTGATCTCTGTTGTAGCCCAGTGATATTCTGTCTTATTTCAACTTCAGTAAATAAAATTCTTTCTCAACTGAGAAGCAGACAGAATTGTAAATGTTTAGCTGTAAGTAATCAATATGTTATTAATATTGGATAATATGGGTATCAATAACTGTACACTGATGTTTTGTGATGTACAGTATTAATATTACAGTTATATATATTTAAATATTAAAGTGGTTTGTGTAGAAGAGAAGTAACAGAGTTAGGATTTTGAGGTGGACATACAGACGTGGAGCAGATCCACTGTTTAAAACCGTATACCACATACCAGGCAGCAGTGTGGAAACCAGCAGTGACCTCACCCTCAGCCTCCAAAACCCAAACTGGTCACGAGACACTCGGAACTGGAGACGCTTCAGCTTGAAGACGCGGTTGAACTTCAGCGAGATCTTCTTTTCTAGTTCGCCAGAAATCTACACCCTCGTTTGCTGGGACGTCTATTGTACGAGCTTTGAAGTGATTTGCTGGAATATTTGGCCCAATAACGCTTCTAATAATTATCAGAGGAGCGACCGCTGTTCTAACTCTGAGCGGGGCGCTAATTATAACCCCGCGAGAGACGCTCAGGTTTGATGGAGGTCCAGGCGCCGCCCCCCCCCCCCTACCCACCCACCCCCGCCTTCCACAGGACACACCTCGCACTTTCACTGCCGTAATCTGTGGCTCCGTTTCCGGCCATCTGCTCCAAACCCACACGCTCGGCTCTGGCTTTGAACCGCTTCTGCCTGTAATACCCTTCCAGCCGAGGCACCTGCTCAGTCGGGGAGGTTTATCAGCTGGTGCCACGTTTTCTCTCTGATACCTTTTCATATGGAAGCGTCTGATTCAGGCCTGATCTTCAAAACGACTCCGTTCTGCCAGATTGTTCAATTCCGTTTAGTTCAAGTCTTTTTTTTAAACCTCAATCCACAGCTGGGACGGACGACAACCACCGGAAGCGTGCTGTAATTCTACAAAGCCAACTCTGAAAAGGTTGGGACGTTGTGTCAAACATAAGTATGTGTAAATAAAAACAGAACGTAATGATCTGCAAATCTCATAGAACCATGTTTTATTGACAGTAGAACATAGAACACTTCAGACGCTGAAAGGTAATAAAAATTATTTGCTCATTTAGAACCAGATGCAGCTACATATCTCAAACATGTTGGGATAGGATTACGTCTACCATCAACTCTTCTTTTAACAGCAGTCTGTAAACGTCTGGGAAGTGAGGAGATCGACTGCTGGAGTTCTGGAGAGGAATGTTGTTCCATAGCTGATCAACAGTTCTGGATCTTCTTTGCTGGATGTTTAGTTTCATGGAGCTCCAAATGTTTTACTGACGAAGGTCTGGACTGCAGGCAGGTCTGTTCAGGAGGTCTGGACTGCAGGCAGGTCTGTTCAGGAGGTCTGGACTGCAGGCAGGTCCGTTCAGGAGGTCTGGACTGCAGGCAGGTTCGTTCAGGAGGTGTGGACTGCAGGCAGGTCCGTTCAGGAGGTCTGGACTGCAGGCAGGTCCGTTCAGGAGGTCTGGACTGCAGGCAGGTCCGTTCAGGAGGTCTGGACTGCAGGCAGGTCCGTTCAGGTGGTCTGGACTGCAGGCAGGTCCGTTCAGGTGGTCTGGACTGCAGGCAGGTCCGTTCAGGAGGTGTGGACTGCAGGCAGGTCCGTTCAGGAGGTCTGGACTGCAGGCAGGTCCGTTCAGGAGGTCTGGACTGCAGGCAGGTCCGTTCAGGTGGTCTGGACTGCAGGCAGGTCCGTTCAGGTGGTCTGGACTGCAGGCAGGTCCGTTCAGGAGGTCTGGACTGCAGGCAGGTCCGTTCAGGAGGTCTGGACTGCAGGCAGGTCCGTTGGTCTGGACTGCAGGCAGGTCCGTTCAGGAGGTGTGGACTGCAGGCAGGTCCGTTCAGGAGGTCTGGACTGCAGGCAGGTCCGTTCAGGAGGTCTGGACTGCAGGCAGGTACGTTCAGGTGGTCTGGACTGCAGGCAGGTCCGTTCAGGTGGTCTGGACTGCAGGCAGGTCCGTTCAGGAGGTCTGGACTGCAGGCAGGTCCGTTCAGGTGGTCTGGACTGCAGGCAGGTCCGTTCAGGTGGTCTGGACTGCAGGCAGGTCCGTTCAGGAGGTCTGGACTGCAGGCAGGTCCGTTCAGGAGGTCTGGACTGCAGGCAGGTCCGTTCAGGTGGTCTGGACTGCAGGCAGGTCCGTTCAGGTGGTCTGGACTGCAGGCAGGTTCGTTCAGGAGGTGTGGACTGCAGGCAGGTCCGTTCAGGAGGTCTGGACTGCAGGCAGGTCCGTTCAGGAGGTCTGGACTGCAGGCAGGTCCGTTCAGGAGGTCTGGACTGCAGGCAGGTCCGTTCAGGTGGTCTGGACTGCAGGCAGGTCCGTTCAGGTGGTCTGGACTGCAGGCAGGTCCGTTCAGGAGGTGTGGACTGCAGGCAGGTCCGTTCAGGAGGTCTGGACTGCAGGCAGGTCCGTTCAGGAGGTGTGGACTGCAGGCAGGTCCGTTCAGGTGGTCTGGACTGCAGGCAGGTCCGTTCAGGTGGTCTGGACTGCAGGCAGGTCCGTTCAGGAGGTCTGGACTGCAGGCAGGTCCGTTCAGGTGGTCTGGACTGCAGGCAGGTCCGTTCAGGTGGTCTGGACTGCAGGCAGGTCCGTTCAGGAGGTCTGGACTGCAGGCAGGTCCGTTCAGGAGGTCTGGACTGCAGGCAGGTCCGTTCAGGTGGTCTGGACTGCAGGCAGGTCCGTTCAGGAGGTCTGGACTGCAGGCAGGTCCGTTCAGGTGGTCTGGACTGCAGGCAGGTCCGTTCAGGTGGTCTGGACTGCAGGCAGGTCCGTTCAGGAGGTCTGGACTGCAGGCAGGTCCGTTCAGGAGGTTCTCTTCTTCTGTGAAGTTGTGCTGGTGTGGGGAGAGAGCACACCGGCGCGTATCGATTGAGGAACCTGTGATCGGAGGCTCTGTGATCTGCTAGTTTCATCCTGAGTGTTTGCGGGAAACATACAGCTTCTGTGTTTGATTAATCTGTTTTATTGTATATTAACCATCTGTAGACCCTAACAAACTATTTTCACAGGACTACATACCACAGAGAGTGGAGACTGCAGTTTAGCTTTCCAACAAAAGCTGGTGGTAAGATTTTAAATCGACTGAAAAAAGTAAGTACCACTTTCTTGTACTATGGCTGCGTTTGCTTGTGTGGAGTGTGGAATGTATAGTGCTAGTCCTCTCTCCACCACTAGTGACAATAATAGTGGGTTAGTTTGTGAGAAGTGCCAGCTCATTTCTACTCTGGTGGAGAGGGTGAACCAGTTAGAGGTGCGCATTCGGGGTTTAATCAGGGATAGAGAGCAGAGTTCAGTGTTGTCTACCCCGGGTGCCTTAGGGAGAGTTAGAGTCCCAGCGACTCCGGCTGTAGAGCCCCCGCAGCAGGGCGAATGGGTGACGGTTCGGCGGCATAGTAACAAAGCTAAAGCTGACGCTAAAGCTAACGCTGAGGCCAAAGCTAAGGCTAGCCCACCTGTGCACCACGCACCTATTCGCGTGTCAAACAGATATTCTCCTCTCGGTGAAACACCCACCGAGGAGTCTGTCAAAGGTACTCTGGTTATAGGAAGCTCTATTGTACGACACGTGAAATTAGCTACTCCTTTAGGGACACCAGCAGCTAGAGTTATCTGCTTACCAGGAGCCAGGGCGCCGGACATTAGCAGCAACCTTAGGGTGTTAGCAAAGAATAGATATTCGAGGATAGTGATTCACGTAGGTGGTAACGATATCCGTATGCGGCAGTCTGAGGTCACTAAGAGTAATATTAAAGAGGTGATCAAAATAGCCCATACGATGTCCGATGCCGTAATATGCTCTGGCCCTATTCCAAGACGGCAGGGTGCTGAAGCTTACAGCAGGCTTTGGGCGCTACACTGCTGGATGTCCAAGTGGTGTGCAGAAAAACATGTGGGCTTCATAGACAATTGGTCCAACTTTGAGGGGAAGTCTGGTCTCGTAGGGCGGGACGGTGTCCACCCCACGCGGGAGGGTGCCGCTCTGCTATCGTGCAGCATAGCCCATAGCCTCTTAGTTAGTCGGCAGAGCAGCGGAGGTAGTTGCTGACTGTCCAGAGCCGAGACCAGGCAGCAGACAAACAGGCTAAACCGACCGTCTGCTCGCTGCCTTGAGACGTCACCTAGGTACAACTATATTGAGACTGTTTCACTGCCCCGAATTAAACACAAACTTAGAAAATCTAAATCAGTTTGTTTAAATAACTTAGTTAATATAAGAATATTAGATCCAGTGTCTAGCTGCAGTGTTTCTGAATTAAGGTTTGGTTTATTTAATATAAGATCACTGAACTCTAAGGCTGTCATTGTAAATGATACAATAACCTACCATAAAATTGATGTGTTATGTCTCGTAGAAACATGGATTAAACCTGAGGAATATTTGGCATTAAATGAAGCCACCCCCATAGGCTATAAGTATGTACACAGCCCCAGACTGTCCGGTAAAGGAGGGGGTATATGTGTCATTCATAAAAATTCATTAGACATAAGTCAGAAACACAATCTCACTTTCAATTCTTTTGAAATTCTTCTCATAAACATCACCAATCCGACCACTAATAGAAGTGTACTCACCCTAGTCAGCATTTATAGACCACCAGGACCTTATTCTGAGTTCTTAAAAGAATTTAGTGACTTTGTTGCAGATCTAGCAGTGAGCGCTGAAAAACTAATAATCGCAGGAGATTTTAATATTCACTTTGAAAACTCAGCAGATCCATTAAAAAAGGCTTTTTCATCTATCTTAGACTCTATAGGTCTCACTCAGAATGTAATAGGGCCTACACATTCCTGTAATCACACACTAGATCTAGTTTTGACTTTAGGTGTTGATATACATAATCTTACTGTTCTTCCACAGACTTCAGTAGTTTCAGATCACTACCTAATTTCATATGAATTGAGTCTTAGTAAAAATGTATGTACATCACCCCGTTATTGCATGAAACGTTCAATAATGCCAAATACATCTCAGAACTTTATTGAAACTCTTCCAGATTTATCAACCATAATTTTTCCATCATCAGACCCAACAGAGCTAGACAGAATAACTGACTGCGTAGAAAATACGCTCCGACTAACTTTAGACAACGTTGCACCTATAAAAATTAAAAAGATGCAACAAAAAAAGCTCGCTCCGTGGTACAACAATGAAGTACGCACCTTAAGACAGACAGTACGGAAATTAGAACGCAAATGGAGAGTGACCAAGCTAGAGGTATTTCACTCTGCTTGGAAGGACAGCCTTAGCAGTTACAGAAAGGCACTTATTAAAACACGCTCAGCATACCTGTCCACACTCATCGAACACAACAAAAACAATCCTAGAGTTTTATTTAGCACCATCGCAAAACTTACCAAAAATCAGGAACGGAACCTCAGATACCCGCCAACCACAGCAGCAATGATTTCATGGACTTTTTCAATAGCAAAATCGAGAATATTAGACAAAAAGTTCTACCAATACGAGTAACCTATCCTTCATCCGGTTTGGCTCAAACAGCACAAAATGTGATTTTAGAAGAAAGACTAGAAACATTTTCTCCACTACAGCAGACAGAACTAGAAAAACTTATCTCTTCTTCAACTTCTGCTACATGCACACTTGATATGATTCCAACAAGCCTATTGAAACAAGTATTACCAGCTATTATTAAACCTATCTTAACTATCATCAACTCTTCTCTTAGTCTGGGTCATGTACCTAAGTCTTTTAAACTAGCTGTGATAAAACCCTTGATAAAGAAGCCAAATCTTGACCCCAGAGAACTGTCTAGTTATAGACCTATTTCCAATTTACCTTTTATCTCTAAGATTTTAGAAAAGGCTGTAGCTCGACAACTCTGTTCTCATCTACATAAGAACAACATATATGAAAAATTCCAATCTGGTTTTAGGCCACATCACAGCACAGAGACAGCTTTAGTTAAGATAACAAATGATCTTCTTCTTGCCTCTGATCAGGGCCACGTATCTCTACTGGTGTTACTAGATCTAAGTGCAGCTTTTGACACTATAGATCACACTATTCTCTTGGACAGGCTAGAAAATATAGTTGGAATCACAGGAACAGCGTTATCCTGGTTCACATCTTACCTTAGTGATCGCTTTCAGTTTGTAAAGATAAATAATGTATCGTCTAACACTACAAAAGTGAAATATGGAGTTCCACAAGGTTCTGTTTTAGGTCCTCTGTTATTTACACTATATATGCTACCATTAGGCTCAGTTATAAATAGACATGGAATTAGTTTCCACTGTTATGCCGATGATACACAACTGTACATATCAGCCAAACCAGATGACAAATCCAGATTAAATAAGATAGAAGATTGTGTAAGAGATATTAGACTTTGGATGCTACAGAACTTCCTTCTTTTAAACCCAGATAAAACGGAAGTTCTCCTCCTCGGCCCAAAGGCTGCTCGGACTACATGTTCAGATTTAATGTTAAATCTTGCTGACTTCTCTGTAGTTCCTGGTTCAGTAGCCAAAAATCTTGGTGTAACAATTGACTCAGATCTGACATTTAATCAACACATCGGTAATATTACAAGAACAGCGTTTCTTCACCTACGAAACATTTCAAAGTTAAGAAATGCGTTATCTGTGTCTGATGCTGAAAAGTTGATACATGCCTTTATAACCTCAAGGCTAGATTACTGTAATGCATTATTGTCAGGATGCTCCAGCAGGAACCTGAATAAACTTCAGTTAGTTCAGAACGCTGCAGCTAGAGTACTAACTAAAACCAGGAAATTTGATCACATCAGTCCAGTTTTATCAGCGCTACACTGGCTTCCTGTTAAATTCCGTATCGACTATAAAATTCTATTACTGACGTATAAAACCCTGCACGGTCTCACACCGGAGTACCTGCAAGATTTAATTTCCTATTATGAACCGCCACGTTCACTCAGATCACAGGATGCTGGTTTTCTAATAGTTCCTAAAATTCAGAAGACTACAATGGGGGGAAGAGCTTTTTCCTACAAAGCCCCAAAATTGTGGAATAATCTCCCAGTTAATGTTCGGGACTCTGACACAGTCTCAATATTTAAGTCTAGACTAAAAACATACTTGTTTAGTGTAGCTTTTTGTAATTAAGTTTCTCTTTTAGATAAAGGCAGGAGATCTGGGGGTTCTTGGACACAGAGGTTTATGGTAAACTGAGATGTTGGTGCTGTTGTTCCAACACTTCACGCGATCACACAGGTTTGTTGATGGTGGAGTGGGGGGACCCCAGTGTCTCAGGGTACTCTCATGTCCATGTTACCTTCTGGTTCTCTCCTTTTAGTTTAGGCTGTTATAGTTAGATCTGCCGGAGTCACCAACCACACTCTAAAATTCTGAAAATTCATATTCTCTACAGTCTTACTCCTGAGCCCAACTAACTCTTTCTCTTTACTCTTCCTGAGGAAATGACTGTCCTCCTGTCTGTTGAAGGCTGTTGAAGGACTGATCATCGGGCCATCACCCCACCATCACCAGCCAGCTCACCTGTCCATTTACTGCTACACCCTCAGTTACATCACTGTGCCATCCAGATGCACCAGCACTGAGATAGGATGGGACTGTTTCAGCTCACGCCCACTTTACATAAAGACTGTCATAGACTGCCTCAGCCAGAGACTGCCTCAGTCATACACTGCCTCTATCTGTGCAGCTTCTAAAGCTTTGCTATCCAGATTTCAAACAGAGACTCCTTTCTTTGGTATTTAGTTCAAACTGTAAATACTGTTTGACCAGAGGAGGATGGGTCTCCCCTTGTGAGTCTGGTTCCTCCCAAGGTTTCTTCCTCCAGTTGAGGGAGTTTTTCCTTGCCACTGTTGCCTCTGGCTTGCTCACTGGGGGATATATGTTATAACTGTTTTCAAAACTCTGTACAGCTGCTTTGAGACAACATCGTTGTAAAAAGCGCTATATAAATAAAATTGACTTGACTTGACATGATGCAGTATGTGGTTTATTGTCCTTCTGATGTATGCTAGGTTTTCTCTGAAAGAGGTTTCGTCTGGATGGAGCAGATGTTGTACTGAAACCTCTGTAGATCTTCAGCACTGATAGAGTCTTTCCAGATGTGTTAGCTGGTCACGCCATAGACACTAATGCAGCTCCAGACCATCAGAGCTGTAGGCTCTCTCCTCTTGAGTTTCCAAAAAGAATTTATAATTCTGATTAATCTGACCACAGATCAGTTTTCCATTGTGTCTCAGTCTGTTAAATGAGCGTTGGCCCAGAGAAGACGGCGGTGCTTCTAGATCATGTGGGTTCTTCTTTGACTGATACAGAATCAGGCCTGTTTTTAAATGCAGAGCCGTCTGAGGACCCGAAGTTCACCAGTATCCATTCTTGACCGTCGTCCCTTGCGCACAGGGAGTCCTCCAGATTCTCTGACTTGTTTGGGGATGTTATGTACTGTAGATGGTGGAATATCCAACTAAATATTTTCCCAAATTCTGGTGAACCTCCGACCATCGTTGCTCCTGAGTGACTCCGCCTCTCTGGAATGCTTTTTTATAGCCAGTCATGTGACGGCAAATTGCTCCTCCAGCTGTTTTTTATTAGTACCACTGACTTGTCCAGACTTTAGTTTTTTTCTTGCTTTTGTTTTGAAATAAGTAATGAGAAATTAATAATTTTAATGAAATGGTCAAATGTCTCATTTTCAGGGTCTGATTTGTGTTCTATGTTCTATTGTGAATAAGTCCGAGTTGAGTTTAGAGCAAGTCACGTCAAGTTGTGAGTCGTGAACCTTTCAGAGGCAAGTTCAAGTTGAATTATGAGTTAATTAAGAGCGAGTCCTAGTCGTGTGGAGATTTTGTTAAAACAGAGTCCAAGAAGAGTCACAAGTTAAATCTAAGTCTGTAATAAGCGATTCTAAGCCATGAGACAGTTACAAGCAAGTCTGAGTGGACCTAAATCGAGTCATGGGTCAGTTAGGAGTGAGTCTAAGTCTGTTAAGAAAGAGTTCAAGTTGTCATGACGCAATTAAGAGCGAGTTTGAGCCGTGAGAGGTTAGTATGGTGGTGTAGTGGTTAGTATGGTGGTGTAGTGGTTAGTATGGTGGTGTAGTGGTTAGTACGGTGGTGTAGTAGTTAGTATGGTGGTGTAGTGGTTAGTATGGTGGTGTAGTGTTTAGTACGGTGGTGTAGTAGTTAGTACGGTGGTGTAGTGGTCAGTATGGTGGTGTAGTGGTTAGTAAGGTGGTGTAGTGGTTAGTATAGTGGTGTAGTGGTCAGTGTAGTGGTGTAGTGGTCAGTATGGTGGTGTAGTGGTTAGTATGGTGGTGTAGTGGTTAGTACGGTGGTGTAGTAGTTAGTACGGTGGTGTAGTGGTTAGTACGGTGGTGTAGTGGTCAGTATGGTGGTGTAGTGGTTAGTAAGGTGGTGTAGTGTTTAGTACGGTGGTGTAGTGGTTAGTATGGTGGTGTAGTGGTTAGTACTGTGGTGTAGTGGTTAGTACGGTGGTGTAGTGGTTAGTATGGTGGTGTAGTGGTTAGTATTATGGTGTAGTGGTCAGTATGGTGGTGTAGTGGTCAGTATGGTGGTGTAGTGGTTAGTATGGTGGTGTAGTGGTTGGTACGGTGGTGTAGTGGTTAGTACGGTGGTGTAGTGGTTGGTACGGTGGTGTAGTGGTTAGCACTGTGGTGTAGTGGTTGGTACGGTGGTGTAGTGGTTAGTACGGTGGTGTAGTGGTTGGTACGGTGGTGTAGTGGTTAGTACGGTGGTGTAGTGGTTAGTACGGTGGTGTAGTGGTTAGTATGGTGGTGTAGTGGTTAGTATGGTGGTGTAGTGGTTAGTATGGTGGTGTAGTGGTTAGTATGGTGGTGTAGTGGTTGGTACGGTGGTGTAGTGGTTAGTACGGTGGTGTAGTGGTTAGTATGGTGGTGTAGTGGTCAGTATGGTGGTGTAGTGGTTAGCATGGTGGTGTAGTGGTCAGTATGGTGGTGTAGTGGTTAGTAAGGTGGTGTAGTGGTTAGTATAATGGTGTAGTGGTCAGTGTAGTGGTGTAGTGGTCAGTATGGTGGTGTAGTGGTTAGTACGGTGGTGTAGTAGTTAGTACGGGGGTGTAGTGGTTAGTATGGTGGTGTAGTGGTCAGTACGGTGGTGTAGTGGTCAGTACGGTGGTGTAGTGGTCAGTATGGTGGTGTAGTGGTTAGTATGGTGGTGTAGTGGTTAGCATGGTGGTGTAGTGGTCAGTATGGTGGTGTAGTGGTTAGTAAGGTGGTGTAGTGGTTAGTATAATGGTGTAGTGGTCAGTGTAGTGGTGTAGTGGTCAGTATGGTGGTGTAGTGGTTAGTACGGTGGTGTAGTAGTTAGTACGGGGGTGTAGTGGTTAGTATGGTGGTGTAGTGGTCAGTACGGTGGTGTAGTGGTCAGTATGGTGGTGTAGTGGTTAGTATGTAGGTGTAGTGGTTAGTATGGTGGTGTAGTGGTCAGTATGGTGGTGTAGTGGTTAGTTTGTAGGTGTAGTGGTTAGTATGTAGGTGTAGTGGTTAGTATGGTGGTGTAGTGGTCAGTATGGTGGTGTAGTGGTTAGTATGGTGGTGTAGTGGTTAGTATGGTGGTGTAGTGGTTAGTACGGTGGTGTAGTAGTTAGTAAGGTGGTGTAGTGGTTAGTATGGTGGTGTAGTGGTCAATATGGTGGTGTAGTGGTTAGTATGGTGGTGTAGTGGTTAGTATAGTGGTGTAGTGGTCAGTGTAGTGGTGTAGTGGTCAGTATGGTGGTGTAGTGGTTAGTACGGTGGTGTAGTGGTTAGTACGGTGGTGTAGTGGTTAGTACGGTGGTGTAGTGGTCAGTATGGTGGTGTAGTGGTTAGTAAGGTGGTGTAGTGGTTAGTACAGTGGTGTAGTGGTTAGTATGGTGGTGTATTGGTTAGTACTGTGGTGTAGTGGTTAGTACGGTGGTGTAGTGGTTAGTATGGTGGTGTAGTGGTTAGTATTATGGTGTAGTGGTCAGTATGGTGGTGTAGTGGTTAGTATGGTGGTGTAGTGGTTAGTACGGTGGTGTAGTGGTTAGTACGGTGGTGTAGTGGTTAGTACGGTGGTGTAGTGGTTAGTACGGTGGTGTAGTGGTCAGTACTGTGGTGTAGTGGTCAGTACGGTGGTGTAGTGGTAAGTATGGTGGTGTAGTGTTTAGTATGGTGGTGTAGTGGTTAGTACGGTGGTGTAGTGGTTAGTATGGTGGTGTAGTGGTTAGTGTGGTGGTGTAGTGGTTAGTATAGTGGTGTAGTGGTTAGTATGGTGGTGTAGTGGTTAGTATGGTGGTGTAGTAGTTAGTATGGTGGTGTAGTGGTTGGTACGGTGGTTTAGTGGTTAGTATTATGGTGTAGTGGTCAGTATGGCGGTGTAGTGGTAAGTATGGTGGTGTAGTGGTTAGTATAGTGGTGTAGTGGTTAGTATGGTGGTGTAGTAGTTAGTATGGTGGTGTAGTGGTTGGTACGGTGGTTTAGTGGTTAGTATTATGGTGTAGTGGTCAGTATGGCGGTGTAGTGGTCAGTATGGTGGTGTAGTGGTTAGTAAGGTGGTGTAGTGGTTAGTATGGTGGTGTAGTGGTCAGTATTATGGTGTAGTAGTCAGTATGGTGGTGTAGTGGTCAGTATGGTGGTGTAGTGGTTAGTACGGTGGTGTAGTGGTTAGTACGGTGGTGTAGTGGTTAGTACGGTGGTGTAGTGGTCAGTACGGTGGTGTAGTGGTTAGTATGGTGGTGTAGTGGTTAGTATGGTGGTGTAGTGGTTAGTATGGTGGTGTAGTGGTTGGTACGGTGTTGTAGTGGTTAGTATGGTGGTGTATTGGTTAGTATGGTGGTGTAGTGGTTAGTACTGTGGTGTAGTGGTCGGTATGGTGGTGTAGTGGTCGGTATGGTGGTTTAGTGGTTGGTATAGTGGTGTAGTGGTCAGTACGGTGGTGTAGTGGTTAGTATGGTGGTGTAGTGGTCAGTACGGTGGTGTAGTGGTTAGTACGGTGGTGTAGTGGTCAGTATGGTGGTGTAGTGATTAGTACGGTGGTGTAGTGGTTAGTATGGTGGTGTAGTGGTCAGTACGGTGGTGTAGTGGTTAGTATGGTGGTGTAGTGGTTAGTACGGTGGTGTAGTGGTTAGTATGGTGGTGTAGTGGTCAGTACGGTGGTGTAGTGGTCAGTATGGTGGTGTAGTGGTTAGTATGGTGGTGTAGTGGTCAGTATGGTGGTGTAGTGGTTAGTATGGTGGTGTAGTGGTTAGTACGGTGGTGTAGTGGTTAGTACGGTGGTGTAGTGGTTAGTACGGTGGTGTAGTGGTCAGTACGGTGGTGTAGTGGTTAGTATGGTGTTTTAGTGGTCAGTACGGTGGTGCAGTGGTTAGTACGGTGGTGTAGTGGTCAGTTTGGTGGTGTAGTGGTTACTACGGTGGTGTAGTGGTCAGTTTGGTGGTGCAGTGCTTAGTATGGTGGTGTAGTGGTTAGTACGGTGGTGTAGTGGTCAGTTTGGTGGTGCAGTGGTTAGTATGGTGGTGTAGTGGTCAGTACAGTGGTGCAGTGGTTAGTACAGTTGTGTAGTGGTCAGTACGGTGGTGCAGTGGTTAGTACGGTGGTGTAGTGGTCAGTTTGGTGGTGTAGTGGTTAGTACGGTGGTGTAGTGGTCAGTTTGGTGGTGCAGTGGTTAGTACGGTGGTGTAGTGGTCAGTTTGGTGGTGCAGTGGTTAATATGGTGGTGTAGTGGTCAGTTTGGTGGTGCAGTGGTTAGTATGGTGGTGTAGTGGTTAGTATGGTTGTGTAGTGGTTAGTATGTAGGTGTAGTGGTCAGTATGGTGGTGTAGTGGTCAGTATGGTGGTGTAGTGGTTAGTATGTAGGAGTAGTGGTTAGTATGGTGGTGTAGTGGTTAGTATGGTGGTGTAGTGGTCAGTATGGTGGTGTAGTGGTCAGTATGGTGGTGTAGTGGTTAGTATGTAGGTGTAGTGGTTAGTATGGTGGTGTAGTGGTCAGTATGGTGGTGTAGTGGTCAGTATGGTGGTGTAGTGGTCAGTACGGTGGTGTAGTGGTTAGTATGGTGGTGTAGTGGTTAGTGCGGTGGTGTAGTGGTTAGTAAGGTGGTGTAGTGGTCAGTTTGGTGGTGCAGTGGTTAGTACGGTGGTGTAGTGGTCAGTACGGTGGTGTAGTGGTTAGTATGGTGGTGTAGTGGTTAGTGCGGTGGTGTAGTGGTCAGTTTGGTGGTGCAGTGGTTAGTATGGTGTTTTAGTGGTCAGTACGGTGGTGCAGTGGTTAGTACGGTGGTGTAGTGGTCAGTTTGGTGGTGTAGTGGTTACTACGGTGGTGTAGTGGTCAGTTTGGTGGTGCAGTGCTTAGTATGGTGGTGTAGTGGTTAGTACGGTGGTGTAGTGGTCAGTTTGGTGGTGCAGTGGTTAGTATGGTGGTGTAGTGGTCAGTACAGTGGTGCAGTGGTTAGTACAGTGGTGTAGTGGTCAGTACGGTGGTGCAGTGGTTAGTACGGTGGTGTAGTGGTCAGTTTGGTGGTGTAGTGGTTAGTACGGTGGTGTAGTGGTCAGTTTGGTGGTGCAGTGGTTAGTACGGGGGTGTAGTGGTCAGTTTGGTGGTGCAGTGGTTAATATGGTGGTGTAGTGGTCAGTTTGGTGGTGCAGTGGTTAGTATGGTGGTGTAGTGGTCAGTTTGGTGGTGCAGTGGTTAGTATGGTGGTGTAGTGGTCAGTACGGTGGTGCAGTGGTTAGTACGGTGGTGTAGTGCTCAGTACGGTGGTGTAGTGGTTAGTACGGTGGTGTAGTGGTTAGTATGGTGGTGTAGTGGTAAGTATGGTGGTGTAGTGGTCAGTATGGTGGTGTAGTGGTTAGTATGGTGGTGTAGTGGTTAGTACGGTGGTGTAGTGGTCAGTTTGGTGGTGCAGTGGTTAGTATGGTGGTGTAGTGGTTAGTACGGTGGTGTAGTGGTCTGTTTGGTGGTGCAGTGGTCAGTATGGTGGTGTAGTGGTCAGTATGGTGGTGTAGTGGTTAGTATGGTGGTGTAGTGGTTAGTACGGTGGTGCAGTGGTTAGTATGGTGGTGCAGTGGTTAGTACGATGGTGTAGTGGTTAGTACGGTGGTGTAGTAGTTAGTATGGTGGTGTAGTGGTTAGTACGGTGGTGTAGTGGTCAGTACGGTGGTGTAGTGGTCAGTACTGTGGTGTAGTGGTCATTACGGTGGTGTAGTGGTTAGTACGGTGGTGTAGTGGTTAGTACGGTGGTGTAGTGGTCAGTATGGTGGTGTAGTGGTCAGTATGGTGGTGTAGTGGTTAGTATGGT
>CM038707.1:50661192-50703692 GCA_021613375.1 Megaleporinus macrocephalus | reverse complement strand
TCAGTCCAGTGTTCAGCTTCTTTGTTTGGTGTGTCTGTATCTCCTTTTCTCTGTGAGGTGCTTCTTGAACATCTACACATCCTTTCAGACCCACAGTGTTGAGGTGTCTTCTCACAGTGGAAGAATGGACAGAAACACCTGTGGAAGTTCTCAAATCTGAAGCAGCTTGATGTTCTCCTCTCTCCATAAGATCAAAGCACTGTTTATCTGACTGTGTTGGTGGGTCTAGCAGGTCTTCCAGGTGGTTGTCTCAGTTTTAGACAGTAGCTTATCTGCTGCTGCACAGTTTGTGTTCCTCTAGTTCTTCATCAGTGGACACAGGACGCCGCCCACAGGACACTGCTGTCTGGATAGTTTTGGTTAGTGGACGATTCTCAGTCCAGCAGTGACACTGAGGTGTTCAAACACTCCAGTAGCAGCAGCACTGCTGTGTCTGATCCACTCACACCAGCACAACACACACTAACACACCAGTCAGTGTCACTGCAGTGCTGAGAATGACCCACCTCCCTAATAGTAGCTGCTCAGGTGTGGGACCTGACCACTGCAGTGTTTGTGGTCACCAGTAGGTACAACACTTGGAGTCCAATCAGACTCCAGCTGGATTAACTCCAGTCAGCAGAGCTCCGTCTGGTAAAGCTCTGTCTAAAGCGGGGGTTTCTAGCAGGGGCCCTTCGGGGCCACAGCTCTTAGCATTTCACAGCTGACTCGAACGGAGTTGTCGTGAATGAGTCGAGCGGTTAAACCAGGTGTGTCTAACGAGGCAGAACTCTGGAGAGCTGTGGATCAGACGAAGCCCTGTCCGTCTCCTCCTCTCCTGATGAACTCCTGGTAGTGAAGCTGAGCCCGGAGGGTCGCGGAGCTCTCGGAGAGCGGAGTATGCAGAGTGCAGCCGGAACCCCCGCTAATCGATGCTGGATGTGCAGAAGATGTTTGAGTTAAACAGCTCAGTGAATCCCTGCTGAGCTTCAGCTCTCCGCTGTTTATCTCCGTGTCAGTCAGTCTGTACGTCCTCTGTACACGCTGGACTCATCGATTCCTCCTCAGTGGGTTTTAGTCTGACCAGCATACTGACCTTTCATACTAGTGTTACAGAGCAGAGGAGCACTAACCACACAAGAGAGCGTTTCTAATAAAGTGGCCAGTTAGTGGAAGAACAAGGTGCGTGTTTCTAATAAAGTGGCCAGATAGTGGGAGCACAAGATGGGTGTTTCTAATAAAGTGGCCAGTTAGTGGAAGAACAAGGTGCGTGTTTCTAATAAAGTGGCCAGATAGTGGGAGCACAAGGGTAGTGTTTCTAATAAAGTGGCCAGATAGTGGAAACTCAATGTGGGTGTTTCTAATAAAGTGACCAGATAGTGGAAACTCAATGTGGGTGTTTCTAATAAAGTGGCCAGTTAGTGGACACTCAAGGTGGGTGTTTCTAATAAAGTGGCCAGATAGTGGACACTCAAGGTGGGTGTTTCTAATAAATTAGTCAGTTAGTGGAAACACAAGATGGGTGTTTCTAATAAAGTGGCCAGTTTGTGCTCTCTCCTTTGAAGCTATAGTATAGAGATGTATATAATGTGGGAAGTGACAGCTATGTCACTTTTAATCCATCCATCATCTTCCTCTTTATCCTGCTAGTCGGGGTCCTGGGGGTCTGGAGCCAATCCCAGTGTCATCGTGTGAAGGTGGGGTACACCATGGACAGGTCACCAGTCCATCACATGACCAACACACACTCACACCTATGATCAGTTTAGAGGGAGGATCCTAACATATATGTGTTTGGACTGTGGGAGGTAAGTCCAGATGGAGTACCACCATCAGTGTTAGATTTTTATTTCTATACATCTTCTGAACAGGACAGCTGTCGTTTATGTTGTGTGAAAAAGTCTGGATGAATGGACCAATAGAAACACTTTAAAATGGCTTGGAAATTTTTCTGGTTCCATTGACTTGCATTGAAGGTGAAGACAGTTTTTGTCCTCTCCTGTAAAGTTACTATTTTTGGTAATACTATTTTTCTTTACAGAGTGATGAGATATATAAATATTTATTAAGCTTCTTGAGGAACTCAACCTGCGCAGGGAGCTTCATTAAGTCTTCTTGGAGAGTGTTTTTGAGCTCTGGGCGTCTCTCCGTCTGTTTACGTCTCTGTTATGTAAATGAGTGTGCCGGGCGGCGAGGAGCGCGTGTACAAATAGCTCATGCGCTGGTGATAAACGTGATTTGTGTGATGTTAATGATGACAGCAGTAATGCAGCGCGCTGCCCGGCGCCGGTCAGGTCTCTGGAGCTGGCGGGGCAGGAGGACGTTGATTATGAGGAAGCTCTCCGGCGGCGTGCTGTTAGAGAGGTGACCGTGTCGCGCTGCTGAAGTAAACAAACGCAGAATTGAGTTAGGAGTGAAAACGGAGGAGAATATTGAGCAGACGGATGTTTAGAGTCGCGTCAGGCTGCTACAGCTGCGCCCGGTTATTAGGCCTCGCCGCCGCCCCCGTGTGCTCAGGCCCGGTTTTCAAGTGTTCCTCTGAAACAGAGTGTTCTCTGTTCGGGCTCTTAAACCCTCCGTACGAGCCGCGCTGGAGTGTCTGATATTAAATTAGATTTAAATGACAGTCTGGTTGTCGGTACGGAGAGAAACTCTAACCATATGTTACTTTCACAGCGTCTGTCGAGAGAAACGTCTCCGTGTCAGATCCTCTCACACCTGTTCAGCTCAGCACACTTATTTATTTATA
This sequence comes from Megaleporinus macrocephalus, assembly GCA_021613375.1. NCBI lineage: Eukaryota > Metazoa > Chordata > Actinopteri > Characiformes > Anostomidae > Megaleporinus > Megaleporinus macrocephalus. The sequence continues at coordinate 50,700,964 of CM038707.1, read as the reverse complement.
TTTAATCACTTCCTGTCCTCCTGCCTCTCTCTGTATATATAACTATATATAACTATTAAAGTGGCTAGTTACATATAAGGTTGGTGTTTCTAATAAAGTGGCCAGTTGGTGGAAACACGAGGTCGGAGTTTCTAATAAAGTGGCCAGTTAGTGGAAGAACAAGGTGGGTGTTTCTAATAAAGTGGCCAGGTAGTGGAAATACAAGGTGGGTGTTTCTAATAAAGTGGCCAGTTGGTGAAAACATAAGGTAGGTGTTTCTAATAAAGTGGCCAGTTAGTGGAAACAGAAGGTGGGTGTTTCTAATAAAGTGGCCAGTTATTGGAAACATAAGGTGGGTGTTTCTAATAAAGTGGCCAGCTAGTGGAAACATGAATTAGTTGTTTCTAATAAAGTGGCCAGAATGTTACACTGGTGATTGATTGGTACTGAAGCGTCAACACAGTGTCCTGTAAGATTATTGGACCAGTAAATCCTTCATATCGATACTTCTTCACTGCAGCAGCCCGACGGCCAGTGTGATCACACAGTGAAGTCTGTAATGAAAAGAAAGAGAAGGATAGAAAGAAAGAGAAGGATAGATAGATAGAAAGAAATAAAGAAGGAAAGACAGTCAGCTGAGGCGTTAACAGACTGACGTGGTTTAAATGAAGCAGCAGACGAAAGGCCAAACAGTTCGTCCACTTCTAACAGCTCCCTGGGTTTCAGTAACCAGCCCTAATGATCAGACACTGAAGTAGAAAGTCTGATTAAAAGCTGGGTAATGAGAAGAGAGAGTGATGCAGCACGCTGTGTATCAGCTCTGTGGAGATTCTCTGAACTCCTTCTGAGTGAATTCACTGTTTCAGCTGATGCTACACCAGCATGTCTGCTCAGGTTCTCTGCAGCAGCTTTAGAACCGGTGGAGACGCTGGACTGGACGTTACTGCTACATCAACTTTGCTGGACTCAGTTCAGATGTGTTAGCTTCAGTACTGGTGTATTAAGTGGAAGCTAATGGTCACTCAACATGCTTGTACCCTGTTTGTACCACACAGCACCGACTACCAGGCATTCAGTACTGGTTTATTCTGGTCTAGTGCTGGTCTAGTGCTGGTTTAGCTGGTCACCCAGCTTGGTCATACAGCCTGACCTACATACCAGCAGCATTTCTATTAATCCATTTATTAGGAAACTGAGGATCACAGGGTATAAAGAAGAGTAGTTATCTATATTAGCTTCAGACTGTTACAGTGGACTCTAGAGCAGTGGAGACATGTTCTCTGGAGTGACCAATCATGCTTCTTCTTCTGGCAACCCGATAGACGAGTCTGGTTCTGGTGAGAACGGTGCTTGTCTGGCTGCATTGTTTGGTGGAGGGGGGATGATGGTGTGGGGCTGTTTTTCAGGAGGTGGACGTCACTCAAGTTCATATCTGTGTGTGAAGCAGATTTACATGAGGGCCTTTATCTTGGAGTGAAATCACAAAGTTAATGTTTCTAATAAATTGACCAGTTAGTGGAAACACAAGCTTGGTGTTTCTAATAAAGTGGCCAGTGAGTGGAAGTACAAGGTTAGTGTTTCTAATAAAGTGGCCAGTTAGTGGAAGCGTAAGGTAAGTGTTACTAATAAAGTGGCCAGTTAGTGGAAGTACAAGTTCAGTGTTTCTAATAAAGTGGCCAGGTAGTGGAGGCGTAAGATAAGCGTTACTAATAAAGTGGCCAGTTAGTGGAAGCGCAATGTAGGTGTTTCTAATAAAGTGGCCAGTTAGTGGAAGTACAAGTTTAGTGTTTCTAATAAAGTGGCCAGGTAGTGGAGGCGTAAGGTAAGTGTTACTAATAAAGTGGCCAGTTAGTGGAAGCGCAATGTAGGTGTTTCTAATAAAGTGGCCAGTACACAGGCATGCACTAACTGTATGTTAAAGTGTAGTTAGACCATAAATATTGTTTGTTAGCTAGTTTATCTGTAGGTAGGGGGCGCCAAAGGAATCAGAATCAAGGCCCCAGTGGCAGAGCTTCAGCTGGGCTAGCCGCTCAGGGGCTTCGGTCAGGTTTCGTTTTGACACATATAAGTCGGCAGATGGCCTTCAGAGTCACACGAGGGGCTTCGTCCTGGAGCCGGTTGTAACCGGGGGGCTTTTTTTACCATCAAAACAAGAAAACAGTCCAAAGCGCAGAAACCATGTTGGATGTAAAAGCTGTGTTACACAAGAAGTGATGTAATTAATTATGTAATGATTATTTAAGGCAAGTCAAATTGTGACCCTGGCTCCATTTTGGTAGCGCAGAGGAAGCCAGGCTGTGATCCAGAGTCCAGAGTAATCAGCCAAAGGCCTGTCCGAGCCCTGTCCGAGCCCTGTCCGAGCCCTGGCCTTCGCCGTCAGATGGCACTGTCAGTCACCGGCTCAGAGGGAATAAAGGAAAAAGGTGGTGGTGGGGGGTTCAATCCTGTCAGATCATTATATTTCTAGCCTCAGTGGCGGACGGATTTGCACAGCCTGGTTGGCAGCCCCCCCCATCCCCCCACCCCCCCTGGCTCTTCTGAGAGTCGGCCAATGCATTCCATTATTTGTGTCGAGCCGAGTTCCGCTGTGCAGGAAAATAAGAGACTTGGCAGCCGGACAGCTCCATCTCGGAGGCGAGGGTGGCCCAGATCGGCTGCTCCGAGGGTGGTTCTCTATGCACAGGCAAAAGTTTGGACCTACCTGAGAGATTATATGAGCGAAAATATGTTTAGATTATTAACATTTAGATCTGCAGGCGAATTTATTTCGATGCTTCAGAGATTAAAACCAACTTAGAGGCCAAAACTAAGAAAACTGGAAACGTATTGTAAAATATAAAGAGAAATATTTGTGTGTGAGACGTAAACAGAAAGAAATGATTCAGATGATGTTTATAGTGGTGGTGATGGTGTTTACAGTGGTTATGATGGTGTTTACAGTGGTGGTGATGATGTGTACAGTGGTTATGATGGTGTTTACAGTGGTGGTGATGATGTTTACAGTGGTGGTGATGGTGTTTACAGTGGTGGTGATGGTGTTTACAGTGGTGGTGATGATGTGTACAGTGGTTATGATGGTGTTTACAGTGGTGGTGATGATGTTTACAGTGGTGGTGATGGTGTTTACAGTGGTGGTGATGATGTTTACAGTGGTGGTGATGGTGTTTACAGTGGTGGTGATGATGTTTACAATGGTGATGATGGTGTTTACAGTGGTGGTGATGATGTTTACAGTGGTGGTGATGGTGTTTACAGTGGTGGTGATGATGTTTACAATGGTGATGATGGTGTTTACAGTGGTGGTGATGATGTTTACAATGGTGATGATGGTGTTTACAGTGGTGGTGATGGTGTTTACAGTGGTGATAATGGTGTTTACAGTGGTGGTGATGGTGTTTACAGTGGTGGTGATGATGTTTACAGTGGTGATGGTGTTTACAGTGGTGGTGATGGTGTTTACAGTGGTGGTGATGATGTTTACAGTGGTGATGGTGTTTACAGTGGTGGTGATGGTGTTTACAGTGTTGGTGATGATGTTTACAGTGGTGGTGATGGTGTTTACAGTGGTGGTGATGATGTTTACAGTGATGATGATGGTGTTTACAGTGCTGGTGGTGATGTTTACATTTGTGGTGATATTTACAGTGGTGGTGGTGATGGTGTTTACAGTGATGGTGTTTACATTGCTGGTAATGTTTAAAATGGTGGTGATGGTGTTTACAGTGGTGATGATAGTGCTTACAGTGCTGGTGATGTTTACATTGGTGGTGATGGTGTTTACAGTGGTGGTGATGAAGTTTACAGTGGTGGTGATGGTGTTTACAGGTGTGGTGATGTTTACAGTGGTGGTGTTTACAGTGTTAAAGATGTTTACAGTGGTGGTGATGGTGTATATAGTGGTGGGGATGGTGTTTACAGTTGTGGTGATGTTTACAGTGGTGGTGTTGATGGGGTTTACAGTGGTGGTGATGGTGTTTACAGTGGTGGTGATGTTTACAGTGGTGGTGATGTTTACAGTGGTGGTGATGATGGTGTTTACAGTGTTAAAGATGTTTACAGTGGTGGTGATGTTTACAGTGGTGGTGATGATGTTTACAGTGGTGGTGATGATGTTTACAGTGGTGATGGTGTTTACAGTGGTGGTGATGGTGTTAACAGTGTTGGTGATGATGTTTACAGTGGTGGTGATGGTGTTTACAGTGGTGGTGATGATGTTTACAGTGATGATGATGGTGTTTACAGTGCTGGTGGTGATGTTTACATTTGTGGTGATATTTACAGTGGTGGTGGTGATGGTGTTTACAGTGATGGTGTTTACATTGCTGGTAATGTTTAAAATGGTGGTGATGGTGTTTACAGTGGTGATGATAGTGCTTACAGTGCTGGTGATGTTTACATTGGTGGTGATGGTGTTTACAGTGGTGGTGATGAAGTTTACAGTGGTGGTGATGGTGTTTACAGGTGTGGTGATGTTTACAGTGGTGGTGTTTACAGTGTTAAAGATGTTTACAGTGGTGGTGATGGTGTATATAGTGGTGGGGATGGTGTTTACAGTTGTGGTGATGTTTACAGTGGTGGTGTTGATGGGGTTTACAGTGGTGGTGATGGTGTTTACAGTGGTGGTGATGTTTACAGTGGTGGTGATGTTTACAGTGGTGGTGATGATGGTGTTTACAGTGTTAAAGATGTTTACAGTGGTGGTGATGTTTACAGTGGTGGTGATGATGTTTACAGTGGTGGTGATGGTGTTTACAGTGTTAAAGATGTTTACAGTGGTGGTGATGATGTTTACAGTGGTGGTGATGATGTTTACAGTGGTGGTGATGATGTTTACAGTGGTGGTGATGGTGTTTACATTGTTGGTGATATTGCAAATCTTTGATCTGCTACAAGACCACCTTCCTATTGGAAAAACTTGCCCTTAATCCAATATGGCGGCTATGATCGTTACTTGTTGGGGTAATTTTCCCTTTCGTTACTGAAATTAAAGGGTGTCCTGAGACTTTTGACTCTCTCTCTCTCTCTCTCTCTCTCTCTCTCTCTCTCTCTTTCTCTCTCTGTGTATATATATACTTATTTTAAGGCCTAAATTAAGAAAAGACTTGTAGAACACTCGTAATTAGTGCCTCCGTTGCCGGTAAGTGAGTTAGGTTGTGATGAAAGGCTGCCGCCTGAATGAGGTGCTGTGCAGGCTGATTTCTGGCCGGCGTCTCTTCGGCCTGCTTTGATGTTAATTAAACCCAGACATCAATATTCAGATTAGCGGAGGACGGGCGCTGTTGTCAGGGCGACTCCTCGGCACGCGCTGAACGCTTTTATCCACTTACCTGCTGCCTCTGGAGTCAAACACGTCAAGAGTCAGAGGTGGAAATCGCCGCTGCTGTGGAGCTCAGACAGATTTGTTCTCCTTCCAGAGGAATCAGTTCAGAGTCCAGAGAGCGAGTAACTGGACTCAGTGCTGGGCCATGTAGTGGAGATGATGAGCTCAGTGGACGGACAGAGTAACAACCCCGCGTTGGTATGATGTGAAGGAGCTGCTTGTTAATCTAATGGAACTGAACATCTCACCAGAGAAACTGGGGCTGTAGAGGTATCTCATCTTCTCCTCTAGCATCTTCTCTCCAGCAAGGAAACCTACTCCATTAACATCAGTAAACAATTACTGTCTCTTATCAAGCAACTGACCGTACATGCACAACTGAACCGTGAGAGCGCCCCCTACTGTTTATCAGAGTCACCGCTCCCCAGTTACAGTTTCTATTTCCCACGTGCTCTAATATCACTCCTCCTAATAACCAGCCGGACGTTCAGCTCTGTCTCCTCGTTACTCAACATCACTGTAACACTGTATCTGAGCAGCTTCATCAACATTAACACAGGAAGCTCATCAGAGTGGACGCTGCTGCTGCTGGTCACTGAAGGAAACCATAGAAACAGAAGATTAGTTAGGACAGTATGAATGAAGTTAAGTCTAGTTTGGATGTTAGTGCGGTACTGGGTTCTTATATGGAGTTAATGGAGAAGATCATGAAGGTAGAACTGCTTCAGTACAGTAGAGTACACCACAGTAAAACATTTCAACAAGGAGTCCGTCTACAAGTTGATGCTATAGCGCCCCCTAATTCAAGAAAACATGAATCATGGAATGTTACTGCTCATGTTAGACCATCAAAGTCCAGTTCATTTGACTAGTGTGGTCACTCTGTGTCTGGTCCCAGTTCACGTCCTACTGAGCTCCTACACAGGCAGCATTCTACGTCATAGTATGCGCTCCCGACATGCCGGCCGGTATCTTAGCAACCAGCTAAACCACCGGTGACGTGCTGCAGTGGGCGGGAACAAGCCGTGACGCAGTCTCTCTCTAACTAGAGCGTCTCAGTAATCTGTTTACACACTCACTACCTAGACAGCCTACTTACACACTCACTACCTAGACAGCCTACTTAGACACTCACTACCTAGACAGCCTACTTACACACTCACTACCTAGACAGCCTACTTACACACTCACTACCTAGACAGCCTACTTACACACTCACTACCTAGACAGCCTACTTACACACTCACTTACACACTCACTACCTAGACAGCCTACTTACACACTCACTACCTAGACAGCCTACTTACACTCTCACTACCTAGACAGCCTACTTACACACTCACTACCTAGACAGCCTACTTACACACTCGCTACCTAGACAGCCTACTTACTCACTCATTACCTAGACAGCCTACTTACACACTCACTACCTAGACAGCCTACTTACACACTCACTACCTAGACAGCCTACTTAGACACTCATTACCTAGACAGCCTACTTACTCACTCATTACCTAGACAGCCTACTTACACACTCACTACCTAGACAGCCTACTTACACACTCACTACCTAGACAGCCTACTTAGACACTCATTACCTAGACAGCCTACTCTCACACTCACTACCTAGACAGCCTACTTACACCCTCACTACCTAGACAGCCTACTAACACACTCACTAGGGTTTGAGACAGAACCCTAGTGTGGTCACTAACAGAGCCCATAACTGCTGCGTGTATCCCATTAAACCAACCCGGCAGCAGAGGGTCACTCTGGTCCACTGTGTGAGGAAGTCCTGCTGCTTCACCATTTAAGGTGGAACGAGAGAATTACAACAGGAAGCAGGAGAACATGAAGCACAGCTTCAGTCTGGTGTGAGATCAGAGTTCAGTAGAGCTTTGGAAAGTTCAGAGGTGTCTGAAGAAACAGAGCAGTGATGGTTTATAGTAGCTCCTCTGTGGACACCATGGATGGAGTCCTCGTTTCTCTGAGTGTTGTATGTTTTGGAACAGCATCACACATTACAGGAGAAATGGAAAGATGAGGAACTGTGAGGAGATGTGGTGATTGTAGGTGGTTCTACACTCCTTTCAGAGATTTTAGGAGTTTGTTTGTTTGCCGAATATCCAATATTAGCCTAGCTCGCCGAGCTGCTGCGGGAGTGAGTGAACACATGCTGATAAGAAGTGATAAGACTGTTAAATCACTATTATTAGTGAGACACACCAAAATCTAGTACCTCACCTGTCGCTCCTCTTCGTCCACCATGTTCATTGTGGTTTGAGAGGCTGTTGGTAGTGGGCGGTCAGTCAGGAGACCAGGTGCCAACAGCCAATGTCCTGCCCCCAAACACGTTTGTAAACACGTCGCGGTTGAGCGCGTGTCACTTCCTGCCGACGCCTCAGAAACAGCATCGAGAGGAAACAATGACCGCACGCGAACGCCTCGGGCTGCAGAGCCGCGTAGCAACCGCGTAGCAGCCGCGCAGCAGCCGCGTAGCAGCCGCGCAGCAGCCCTGCAGAGATTAGTGAATGTGTTGTAGATCCTGGCGTGGACCATATGGGAAGCAGCTCACACCTCCTCACCCACCATTCAGCTTCATCCACACTCGCTAACACACTACACTCACCACAGCGGGGTTCCATTCACCACACACTCCACACACACACCAGTGTCTACACACTCATACACACACACACACTAGTGTCTACACACTCATATACACACACACACACACACCAGCGTCTACACACTCATACACACACACACACACACACACCAGCGTCTACACACTCATACACACATACACACACACACCAGTGTCTACACACTCATACACACACACACACACACACACACACCAGCGTCTACACACTCATACACACACACACACACCAGCGTCTACACACTCATACACACACACACACACACACACACACACTAGTGTCTACACACTCATACACACACACACACACACACACACCCACACCAGCGTCTACACACTCATACACACACACACACACCACCGTCTACACACTCAAACACACACACACACTAGTGTCTACACACTCATACACAGCTCCATACATTAACCAGCACTGTCTCATCATCAGAGTCACTACAGCACTGACCGTGTCACTTTATCATCACCAACACTGTTCCTTCATCCCTTCATTCCTTTATCATCACCAACACTGTTCCTTCATCCCTTCATTCCTTTATCATCACCAACACTGTTCCTTCATCCCTTCATTCCTTTATCATCACCAAAACTGTTCCTTCATCCCTTCATTCCTTTATCATCACCAAAACTGTTCCTTCATCTCTTCATTCCTTTATCATCACCAACACTGTTCCTTCATCCCTTCATTCCTTTATCATCACCAACACTGTTCCTTCATCCCTTCATTCCTTTATCATCACCAAAACTGTTCCTTCATCCCTTCATTCCTTTATCATCACCAAAACTGTTCCTTCATCCCTTCATTCCTTTATCATCACCAACACTGTTCCTTCATCCCTTCATTCCTTTATCATCACCAACACTGTTCCTTCATCCCTTCATTCCTTTATCATCTCCAACACTGTTCCTTTATCCCTTCATTCCTTTATCATCACCAACACTGTTCCTTCATCCCTTCATTCCTTTATCATCACCAACACTGTTCCTTCATCCCTTCATTCCTTTATCATCTCCAACACTGTTCCTTCATCCCTTCATTCCTTTATCACCACCAACAATTAACCTTCATCCATTCATTCCTTTATCATCACCAACACTGTTCCTTCATCCCTTCATTCCTTTATCATCACCAACACTGTTCCTTCATCCCTTCATTCCTTTATCATCACCAACACTGTTCCTTCATCCCTTCATTCCTTTATCATCACCAACACTGTTCCTTCATCCCTTCATTCCTTTATCATCACCAACACTGTTCCTTTATCCCTTCATTCCTTTATCACCAACACTGTTCCTTCATCCCTTAATTCCTTTATCATCACCAACACTGTTCCTTCACCCCTTCATTCCTTTATCATGACCAAGACTGTTCCTTCAATCCTTTATTCATTTATCATCACCAACACTGTTCTTTCATCCCTTCATTCCTTTATCATCACCAACACTGTTCCTTCATCCCTTCATTCCTTTATCATCACCAACACTGTTCCTTCATCCCTTCATTACTTTATCATCACCAACACTGTTCCTTCATCCCTAAATTCCTTTATCATCACCAACACTGTTCCTTCATCCCTAAATTCCTTTATCATCACCAACACTGTTCCTTTATCCCTTCATTCCTTTATCATCCCCAACACTGTTCCTTTATCCCTTCATTCCTTTATCATCACCAACACTGTTCCTTCATCCCTTCATTCCTTTATCATCACCAACACTGTTCCTTCATCCCTTAATTCCTTTATCATCACCAACACTGTTCCTTCATCCCTTCATTCCTTTATCATCACCAACACTGTTCCTTCATCCCTTCAATCCTTTATCATGACCAACACTGTTCCTTCATCCCTTCATTCTTTTATCATCACCAACACTGTTCCTTCATCATTTCATTCCTTTATCATCACCAACAATGTTCCTTCATCCCTTCATTCCTTTATCATCACCAACACTGTTCCTTCATCCCTTCATTCCTTTATCATCACGAACACTGTTCCTTCATCCCTTCATTCCTTTACCATCACCAACACTGTTCCTTCATCACTTCATTCCTTTACCATCACCAACACTGTTCCTTCATCCCTAAATTCCTTTATCATCACCAACACTGTTCCTTCATCCCTTCATTCCTTTACTTTCACCAACACTGTTCCTTTATCCCTTCATTCCTTTAACATCACCAACACTGTTCCTTTATCCCTTCATTCCTTTATCACCAACACTGTTCCTTCATCCCTTCATTCCTTTATCATCACCAACACTGTTCCTTCATCCCTTCAATCCTTTATCATGACCAACACTGTTCCTTCATCCCTTCATTCTTTTATCATCAACAACACTGTTCCTTCATCCCTTCATTCCTTTATCACCAACACTGTTCCTTCATCCCTTCATTCCTTTATCATCACCAACACTGTTCCTTCATCCCTTCAATCCTTTATCATGACCAACACTGTTCCTTCATCCCTTCATTCTTTTATCATCAACAACACTGTTCCTTCATCATTTCATTCCTTTATCATCACCAACAATGTTCCTTCATTCCTTTATTAATTTATCAACAACACTGTTCCTTCATCCCTTCATTCCTTTATCATCACCAACACTGTTCCTTCATCCCTTATTACTTTATCATCACCTGTAATGTGTAGTGTACTCTCTGTAATGTCCAGTGTACTGTCTGTAATGTCCAATGTACTGTCTGTAATGTCCAATGTACTGTCTGTAATGTCCAATGTACTGTCGGTAATGTGTAGTGTACTGTCTGTAATGTCCAATGTACTGTCTGTAATGTGTAGTGTACTGTCTGTAATGTGTAGTGTACTGTCTGTAAAGTCCAGTGTACTGTCTGTAATGTGTAGTGTACTGTCTGTAATGTCTAGTGTATTGTCTGTAATGTGTAGTGTACTGTCTGTAATGTCTAGTGTATTGTATTTAATGTGTGGTGTACTGTCTGTAATGTCTAGTCCACTGTCTGTAATGTCCAGTGTATTGTCTGTAATGTGTAGTGTACTGTCTGTAATGTCTAGTGTACTGTCTGTAATGTGTGGTGTACTGTCTGTAATGTGTAGTGTACTGTCTGTAATGTCCAGTGTACTGTCTGTAATGTGTAGTGTATTCTCTGTAATGTCTAGTGTACTGTCTGTAATGTGTAGTGTACTGTCTGTAATGTCTAGTGTATTGTCTGTAAAGTGTAGTGTACTGTCTGTAATGTCTAGTGTATTGTCTTTAATGTGTGGTGTACTGTCTGTAATGTCTAGTCCACTGTCTGTAATGTCCAGTTTATTGTCTGTAATGTGTAGTGTACTGTCTGTAATGTCTAGTGTACTGTCTGTAATGTGTAGTGTACTGTCTGTAATGTCCAGTGTACTGTCTGTAATGTGTAGTGTACTGTCTGTAATGTCCAGTGTACTGTCTGTAATGTCTAGTCCACTGTCTGTAATGTCCAGTGTACTGTCTGTAATGTGTAGTGTACTGTCTGTAATGTCCAGTGTACTGTCTGTAATGTCCAGTGTACTGTCTGTAAAGTGTAGTGTACTGTCTGTAATGTGTGGTGTACTGTCTGTAATGTCCAGTGTACTGTCTTCGCAGGGAACACAGTCGTTGTTGTGCTTTACCTGTTCTGTTGTGTGACCAGGTGAGATCTAAAGGTGGATCTACTATTTATTACAGTCATCCCTTCATTCCTTTATCATCACCTACACTGTTCCTTCATTCCTTTATTCATTTATCATCACCAACACTGTTCCTTCATTCCTTTATTCATTTATCATCACCAACACTGGTCCTTCATCCCTTCATTCCTTTATCATCACCAACACTGTTCCTTCATCCCTTATTACTTTATCATCACCTGTAATGTGTAGTGTGCTCTCTGTAATGTCCAGTGTACTGTCTGTAATGTCCAATGTACTGTCTGTAATGTGTAGTGTACTGTCTGTAATGCCCAGTGTACTGTCTGTAATGTGTAGTGTACTGTCTGTAATGTCCAGTGTACTGTCTGTAATGTCTAGTCCACTGTCTGTAATGTCCAGTATACTGTCTGTAATGTGTAGTGTACTGTCTGTAATGTCTAGTCCACTGTCTGTAATGTCCAGTGTACTGTCTGTAATGTGTAGTGTACTGTCTGTAATGTCCAGTGTACTGTCTGTAATGTGTAGTGTACTGTCTGTAATGTGTGGTGTACTGTCTGTTATGTCTAGTGTACTGTCTGTAATGTCCAGTGTACTGTCTGTAATGTCTAGTCCACTGTCTGTAATGTCCAGTATACTGTCTGTAATGTGTAGTGTACTGTCTGTAATGTCCAGTGTACTGTCTTTAATGTGTAGTGTACTGTCTGTAATGTCCATTGTACTGTCTGTAATGTCTAGTCCACTGTCTGTAATGTCCAGTGTACTGTCTGTAATGTGTAGTGTACTGTCTGTAATGTCCAGTGTACTGTCTGTAATGTGTGGTGTACTGTCTGTTATGTCTAGTGTTCTGTCTGTAATGTCTAGTGTACTGTCTGTATTGTCCAGTGTACTGTCTGTAATGTGTAGTGTACTGTCTGTAAAGTCCAGTGTTCTGTCTGTAATGTCCAGTGCACTGTCTGTAATGTGTAGTGTACTGTCTGTAATGTGTAGTGTACTGTCTGTAATGTGTGGTGTACTGTCTGTAATGTGTAGTGTACTGTCTGTAATGTGTAGTGTACTGTCTGTAAAGTCCAGTGTTCTGTCTGTAATGTCCAGTGTACTGTCTGTAATGTGTAGTGTACTGTCTGTGTTGTGTAGTGTACTGTCTGTAATGTGTAGTGTACTGTCTGTGTTGTGTAGTGTACTGTCTGTAATGTGTAGTGTTCTGTCTGTAAAGTCCAGTGTTCTGTCTGTATTGTCCAGTGTACTGTCTGTAATGTGTAGTGTACTGTCTGTAAAGTCCAGTGTTCTGTCTGTAATGTCCAGTGTACTGTCTGTAATGTGTAGTGTACTGTCTGTAATGTGTAGTGTACTGTCTGTAAAGTCCAGTGTACTGTCTTCGCAGGGAACACAGTCGTTGTTGTGCTTTACCTGTTCTGTTGTGTGACCAGGTGAGATCTAAAGGTAGATCTACTATTTATTACAGTGAATGTCTAACAGAGACCTACAGCCTATATTGTACAATACTGGTTTATTGGTTTACGACAGTTTCAGTAGAGCAGAGCAGAATAGAAGCTGTGCTCAGTAATCTTTTCTCTTTAAAACCAGAGTCTGGATGCTTTTCAGCCTGTATCCCACAAAGCCTGCATACAGATCCCTGTAAGATGATTATGCAGTGAAGTAATTTGGCCTCAGGTTTGACAGACGTTGCATTGTTCTCTAAAAAGACCAGCATCCTTAAAAAGATACAGGCAGAAAAATCTAAATCAACAAAGAAATATTTATGTTGGTACACATTTCAGAAAACCACCCAGACTCACAATCGGGCTACAATTTCACTCCAAATCATCCAATTACTGCTATTTTGTAACGTCTCACTGTTTAGAAACTGAAATATCTGCTGCGCACAGACGATGGAGGTGCTGTGTCTCCGGGGAGCAGCCGGGCGGCCGAGGGAAATCGCTCCAGGCCCTGTAATCGACTGCTCGGTCCTGTGGATGTTAATGTTTAAGGTCAGTCATTTTGAAATACTTTCGCCTCCCTGTAAAGCCAATTTAAGATAAGTGCAGCCGCTGAAGTTACTGTCATTTAAAAGGCTAAACAACAGGGTCGCCACGGCAGCCGCGATCCCATTATTGCTCTCAGGAAGCTATTTTCAGGTCCCAGTGTGGAGCATATTTAAGTTGATTCATCTGTTTACTTTGATGTGGTTCCACTTACCGGCCACTTTATTAGAAACACCTCTTTTTGTTTTCCTTAACTGGCCACTTTATTAGAAACACCTCTTTTTGCTTCCACAAACTGGCCACTTTATTAGAAACACCAAGCATGAACTTCTACAAACTGGCCACGTTATTAGAAACACCAACCTTTTACTTCCACTAACTGGCCACTTTATTAGAAACACCTACTTACTGTACATCTGTTGCTGCAACCTTGTTCAAGAGGTCAGCTGTTGTCCAAATATTGTCCAGACTGACATGTTAGTATACAGCCAGGAGCGACTCTGTACCAGGAAGGTGGAGCTTTAAGGTAGGTGTTTCTATTAAAGTGGCCAGGACTGTATGTGTAGCACAGTGATCTCCAGGTTAAGCTCTAAATTCCAGCCTGAGAAATCTCAGCTCTTCGTCAGTGCAGTGTTGGTGTCTCGTGTGTTTGTGTGTTTGAGTGTGTGTGTGTGTGTGTGTGTGTGTGTGTGTGTGTTTGAGTGTGTGTGTGTGTTTGAGTGTGTGTGTGTGTGTGTGTGTGTTTGAGTGTGTGTGTGTGTGTGTGTTTGAGTGTGTGTGTGTGTGTTTGAGTGTGTGTGTGTGTGTTTGAGTGTGTGTGTTTGAGTGTGTGTGTGTGTGTGTGTTTGAGTGTGTGTGTGTGTGTGTGTTTGAGTGTGTGTGTGTGTGTGTGTGTTTGAGTGTGTGTGTGTGTGTGTGTATGTTTGTGTGTGTGTGTGTGTTTCAGTGTGTGTGTGTGTGTGTGTGTGTTTGAGTGTGTGTGTGTGTGTATGTTTGTGTGTGTGTGTGTGTGTGTGTGTATGTTTGTGTGTGTGTGTGTGTTTGAGTGTGTGTGTGTGTGTATGTTTGTGTGTGTGTGTGTGTGTGTTCGAGTGTGTGTGTGTGTGTGTGTGTGTGTATGTTTGTGTGTGTGTGTGTGTTTGAGTGTGTGTGTGTGTGTGTGTTTGTGTGTGTGTGTGTGTGTGTGTGTGTGTGTTTGTGTGTGTGTGTGTGTGTGTACGTGTGTGTGTGTGTGTGTGTGTGTGTGTGTGTTTGAGTGTGTGTGTGTGTGTGTGTGTGTGTGTTCCTCTAATAGCATTGTAAACTGTGATTTATGAGCACACGCGCTCCGCCGGCGCATCCCCGAGACTCAGGAACTGCAGTTCTCCCAGCACGGGCGAGCTGGTAAACCTGCCGGTGTCAGTTGCTTAATTGTCTTTCTGTGGGACGATGGGAGCCATTACTGGTGATGGATAGCGACGCACTTTCAAGGGCACCTGACCGCTGGAGGAGGTTCAGAGTTCAGCTCCAGCCTGGAGCAAAGCAGATGTTTACCATTCATTCCCGTCTGACCTCTTGACCTTACCCGGGGTGATTTATTTCTCTAAATCAGAGCCTTAGAGGCGACCCAGGAGTCTCAGCGTGAACAAACCTGTCAGCGTTTCGCCAAGAAAGACAAGTCCGTACGCCAAGTCTGAAACATACTGTACAGCCGTGGGGGACAACGCCAGTCACCGCTAGCACACAAGCTAATGGCAAGTTCAGCTAGACACTTTCAGAGCTTCCCACTGTGAGGAGTAAGTTGGAGGAGGTGTGGAGTGGCGGAGTTGAGCTACTTCTATCTACCTGTTCAGCATAAATCACTCCATCTACATTAAATCAGACTCAGTTACAAACATCTTCCACAGTGAACCTACACACCATGTTTCAGAAGAACAGCAGCGTTTAGCTGAGCTTCATATAAGCAGCAAGCTCCAGATTCCCCACCGGAACTCCAACTTCAGGCAGCGTTCCATTATGCACTTCCTAGTCGGAGATCAGAAACGTCTGAATTCCAAGTGTTTGAATACATAGTGAAGCTGCTGACAGTTTCAATTCAAAACCCCCAACAACAAAGTGAGATCAGACGAGTTACAGGAGAAAGTACAAGTTTGGCAGGAGATCAAACTAAATTGTGGGAAAAAGTACAAGTTTGGTGGAAGATTGGACTGAATTGCAGGAGAACATAAGTTTGACAGGAGATTGGACTGAATTGCAGGAGAACATAAGTTTGACAGGAGATTGGACTGAATTGCGAGAGAAAGTAGAAGTTTTGCGGGAGATCAAGCTGAATTGCCGGAGTCTCCAGTCCAATGCAGAAGAGTTGGCAGCAATGTCATTAGCTAATATTAGCAGGGTCTGTCAGAAGTAAAGGGGGGGGGGGGTCACTATACCAACAACACTATACACTTCAAACTATACACTATACAAACCACACTATACACTATACAAACCACACTATACACTATAGCAACTACACTATACACTATAACCTACTACACTATACCAACCACACTATGCACTATAACCCACTACACTATACCAACCACACTATACACTATAACCCACTACACTATACCAACCACACTATACACTATAACCTACTACACTATACCAACCACACTATACACTATAACCCACTACATTATACCAACCACACTATACACTATAACCACTACACTATACCAACAACACTATACACTATAACCAACTACACTATACATTATAACCCACTACACTATACCAACCACACTATACACTATAACCCACTACACTATACCAACCACACTGTACATTATAACCCACTACATTATACCAACCACACTATACACTATAACCACTACACTATACCAACAACACTATACACTATAACCCACTATACACTATACCAACCACACTATACCAACCACACTATACACTATAACCTACTACACTATACCAACCACACTATACACTATAACCCACTACATTATACCAACCACACTATACACTATAACCACTACACTATACCAACAACACTATACACTATAACCAACTACACTATACCAACCACACTATACACTATAACCCACTACACTATACCAACTACACTATACACTATAACCACTACACTATACCAACAACACTATACACTATAACCAACTACACTATACCAACCACACTATACACTATAACCACTACACTATACCAACTACACTATACACTATAACCCACTACACTATACCAACCACACTATATACTAAACCCACAGAGCTCTTCTACAAGCATCTTCACCTGTATTATTTTCTCCACTTGTTTATTCCAATTAATCTCCTTCATTTCTCACCTGTCTTTACTGAATGAAGGAAATGTAGAATATCAAATTCATCATTTGTGGTTGTGCAAAATAGAACAGAAACTTGAAAGTCCAACTCCACCGACCTTCCCTCAATAAGACCTCGTGTTCCTGCAGGACCATTCAGTTCCATTAAGAACAGAGAGAGCGGAGTCAGGTCCAAATGAACAGAGCAGAAATGGGATGAAAGCCGAAAGGGAGCCGTCCTGGAACCTTCAGAATTAATAGAGCTCGCGAAGGCTGAGTGTATGAAAGCCTTTCTCCCAGGCTGGACCAAAAACCATTACAGCATTAACAGATTTTTAATCACTCTGCTCAGGCAGCACCTCTTCCTGTGAAGCCTAATGTTCTCATGAAAGCCAGCAGACCTCCAAACCCACGGCTCACGGTTCAGCGCGTTACCGCTGCATTATGGTCCTGTATGATGTGGAAATGGGAGAGGAGTGTGGACTCTGGCTCTTTGTCCACTTTTCACAGCCCTGATTGTTTCCTGACTGAGTTCTGTTCTGCAGGCTGATCAATTTTATTCCCTATTGTGGTGGATTTCGGTTCTTTCCGGTAACACGAAAGCAGCTTTCTGGAAGATTCTGTCATATATACAGAGACAGCTAGTAACTAGTTACTATAGTGTGGTTTGTATAGTGTAGTGGGTTATAGTGTATAGTGTAGTGGGTTATAGTGTATAGTGTAGTGGGTTATAGTGTATAGTGTATAGTGTGGTTTGTATAGTGTAGTGGGTTATAGTGTATAGTGTGGTTGGTATAGTGTAGTTGGTTATAGTGTATAGTGTGGTTGGTATAGTGTAGTGGGTTATAGTGTATAGTGTGGTTTGTATAGTGTAGTGGGTTATAGTGTATAGTGTAGTTGGTATAGTGTAGTGGGTTATAGTGTATAGTGTGGTTGGTATAGTGTAGTGGGTTATAGTGTATAGTGTAGTTGGTATAGTGTAGTGGGTTATAGTGTATAATATGGTTGGTATAGTGTAGTGGGTTGTAGTGTATAGTGTGGTTGGTGTAGTGTAGCGGGGTATAGTGTATAGTGTGGTTGGTGTAGTGTAGTGGGTTATAGTGTATAGTGTGGTTGGTATCTTGTAGTGGGTTATAGTGTATAATGTAGTTGGTATAGTGTAGTGGGTTATAGTGTATAGTGTGGTTGGTATAGTGTAGTGGGTTATAGTGTATAGTGTAGTTGGTATAGTGTAGTGGGTTATAGTGTATAGTGTGGTTGGTATAGTGTAGTGGGTTATAGTGTATAGTGTAGTTGGTATAGTGTAGTGGGTTATAGTGTATAATATGGTTGGTATAGTGTAGTGGGTTGTAGTGTATAGTGTGGTTGGTATAGTGTAGCGGGGTATAGTGTATAGTGTGGTTGGTGTAGTGTAGTGGGTTATAGTGTATAGTGTGGTTGGTATCTTGTAGTGGGTTATAGTGTATAGTGTAGTTGCTATAGTGTATAGTGTGGTTTGTATAGTGTATAGTGTGGTTTGTATAGTGTATAGTGTGGTTTGTATAGTGTAGTAGGTTATAGTCTATAGTGTGGTTGGTGTAGTGTAGCGGGGTATAGTGTATAGTGTGGTTGGTATAGTGTAGTGGGTTATAGTGTATAGTGTGGTTGGTATAGTGTAGTGGGTTATAGTGTATAGTGTGGTTGGTATAGTGTAGTGGGTTATAGTGTATAGTGTGGTTGGTATAGTGTAGTGGGTTATAGTGTATAGTGTGGTTGGTATAGTGTAGTGGGTTATAGTGTATAGTGTGGTTGGTATAGTGTAGTGGGTTATAGTGTATAGTGTGGTTGGTATAGTGTATTGGGTTATAGTGTGAGGTGTTTAGTGTGGTTATAATGTGGTAGGTTACAGTGTATAGTCTATAAGTATAGTACAACTATAAACAAATAAAGATGATGTTTGGGTTCCTCAGCCAGTGGAAAGCCTGGTGTTACTAAACACTAAGTAATGTACCTGTTTCTGTTTATAAGTTTAAGGAAAATTACATTAACATGTCCACAGTAATCTGAACATGGAGGTCTCGGCCTTCCAGCTGGAGCTCTAAGTTTGTGCCTGAGGCTGAATACCCACCAAATACAGAGCCTGCAGTTCAGCATCTGTTTGCTTCCTTCTTTTCTTCTTCTCTGTTTCTCTCTGTTCTTCTCTGCCCCCATAATTTTAGCAAAATCATGCTGTGCTACCTCACCAAACTAGGCCGGACTGAATAATCAAGGAAAGCACACAGTGCTGTCATTATGCAAGCCCAAAAACTTCAGCACATCCAGCTCTAATGAGCTTTAGGGGCTTTTACACCAGATCCTAGATCTCCACAGCTCTTTAGCACCTTTAGGAACCCTTAAAATCCACTTAGGCTTGTTAGGTAACCATAAAAAGTCAACGGTGTGTACCATTAGCCTCAGAGTCCATCTAGTCTGTCTTTGTATTATCATTCCAGTTGCTCAGTCCTCCTTAAATGGTGCTGTAATAACATTCAGCCCCCTTAAACTATTCTAGTAGATCAGGTTTTGTTTCACATCTGTTTCATTTCATTTACCTTTCTTTCTTGGGTCTCTTCCTCTTGGATCTCCGTCCAAGTTAAGTCAGTCTGCATAAAAGCCCAGCTAACGTGAAAGGTGGCCTACTCATAGAGAGTATAATGAGATATAACAAAGTCAAACCCTTCATGGAGATCGACCACCCTTCAGAGGGTAGCTCTACTCCTTACCCACCACACCTGATCCAGGTAATGAAGGCCTTCTGGAGCTTCTAAACATTACCACTAGGTGTTTTGGATCTGGACTGGATCTCCAGGACCAGCATTGGGCAGCCCTGTAGTGTGTTGAGAGGAAGTAACACGGTACAACTTTAATTATAGAAACAAAGGAGGTTGTACTGCTGCATCTACTGGAACTAGATTACAGCATGCTGTTCATGTTACGAGTGATTTGGACTTCATAAGCATAATCATGTTCAGTTCATAATCAGTTCATGGGGGTCTAGAGGTTCTAGTTTCTGTTATAACAATGTCATATATGTTAGCCTACAGTATGTGCTTTGTACAACTGAACAGTTTTAAAGCCACTCAGGGTGGCGTAGCATCTCATACAGAGTGGTCAGTCCAGTCTATGGCACAACCACAGCTGTTCTGAGGTCAGCTGAGAACCAGTCATTGCTGATTCTGTGTTCTTGTTGCTGTTTCCACATTAAATTCTGCCTCGATCACTGTAGTCATGAACCTGACGAGCACTAACACAGACCGAACGCTCGAGGCAAGGCGGATAGTAATGGTATTGGAGAGTGTAACACTTTGATTGACCATGATACAGTAACAGACCTCACTGAAAACAAGAAGGACCTGGGTTTGAGCCCTCGGCCACCTGACTCAACGAGCCATACATCTAAAATTCAATAGCTTCTACATGTAAGTTTTTCAGCTTTACTTCATAATAATAATAATATTAATAATAGTAATATTTTAAATTTATAATGTGTCTTTCTCAAACCCAAAGCGTTACATATAAACATAAAAACAATACAAAAATGTATGTATATAAATTAAATTAAAAAAAAAAAACTATTACAATTAAGTTAATCTATAGTTAGTCTTAAGTAACTTTTTAAAAGATACTACTGTAGGAGCTTTTATGGCATTCCACAGCTGAGGAGCTCTATAAGAAAATCCTCGCTCCCCCCCAGTTTACAGACCGGCTGTAGAGTAAGAATACCAACACAGCGTAAAGAGCGAGAAGGAGTATATTACTTTATCAAATCACCTAGATACCCTGGAGCTGTACCTGCACCGCCCTATACGTCAGTACGAGAATTTAAAAATCAATTCGGGCACAGACAGAGAGCCAGTGCAGTCTTTCCAGAGCTGGAGTATGTGAGCACGAGGAGAGGTAAGGGTTAAAACTCTGGCAGCACAATTCTGAACATACTGAAGCCTCTGAAGAGATTTTTTAGGTAAACCAGCAAAAAGAGAATTACAATAATCCAACCTACAAGAGATAAAAGCATACAAGCTTTTCAGCATCAGAAGATGATAGAGTCTAGTAACAATTCTAAGATGATACAAAGACACTTTAGTAATATTCTTGATAGAGAATACTACTGTGTGATGGGTCCCTCTGCGGTCTCAGCTCCCAAACTCTACCCCTCACCAGTGGAACAGGAATTTGCACACGCACACACTCGTCTATTCGTCCATCTTTTTATTACTGTAGTAACTTGCAGCACAGGAAGACAATCTGTACCTTTCTTAATATTCTGTACTGGAGCGGCTACTGCAGTTAACACCAAGCCGCAGCATAGAAATCACAGACTGTTCATTTATATAGATTTAGCACATATATGGCAACAACTTTGAAACCTGCCCAGAATATGGCTTTATATATAAAAGCTTTCAATAATTTTAAACACTAAAAATTTGCCTCTGCACTACCAGTAAAATCTTGTACCACAAAAATACACATTAAAATGGATGGACATGAGCACATTTCACAACTTACAATAAAACATAACCGAACATTAACATATTAACATAAACAAATATCAGCGAAACACATACCTGGAAGACAATCTGTACTTTTCTTAATTTTCTGTACTGGAGAGGCTACTGCAGTTAACACCAAGCTAGATAAATAAATAAAAATATCTCGTTAATGAAAAAAATAAAAGGATTAGCTTATACGCTGCTAGCACGGCTACAGAAAGTGTTGGGAAAACAGCCTCGTGTTCGTCTCACTCAACTTCTAATAAAGAAGACTGAAAACGCTCATAAACTCTTAACTAGAACCCAAAACAGTGAATTCTCTGCAAAAATACTTTTTAATATGTCTTATAATTAGATAAATAACCGAATTTTAACTTAAACCATGTTTTTGACCACTATTTTTTTATAAAACTTGGAGCTCAGCTACCTGCAGCATAGAAATCACAGACTGTTGCTGCGGGAACGGTGGCTCAGAAGGATCAAATGTAGCATAACTGCAGTTCACCACTTACCAGTAGGGGGCATTAAAACTTTTTAGTTAGCTAGTTACAACGGTTTGCTTGCTGCTAGTAACGATTTAACCGCAATATTAAAATAATAGTTCATCTTAATACTATTGAGTTTGTACAGCAAACATTTTTTAGTTCAACTTACTTCAAAAACCCTTCAAGTTTAATCTGCTTAAAAAGCTGGATGAGAAACATTGGCTTCATTTTTTTAAATATATCCAACACATCATTTCTTTCAGTGCCGGCCTCCAGCATCCCTTCTCCGCAGGTCTGCTTGGGTTTCCTTCTCTGGGTGCTCTGGTTTTCCTCCCTCAGTCCAAAGACATGCAGTCATGTGAACTGGAGATACTTATCTGCAGCCCAGGTGTGTGTGTGTGTGTGTGTGTGTGTGTGTGTGTGTTGATTTGTATATGCCCTGTGATGGACTGGCGGTCTGTAAGCACTGGGATTGGCTCCAGCATCCTCTGTGACTCAGGAGGATACGCTGATGAGATGATAAATGAATGAATGGATGAGAAATTTAATAAACTTTAATAAACGTTCTGTTCCTGTTTAGGTATTACCTGTAGCTCCGCTCCTGAGGAGCTACTGTATAATCAGAGATACAGAACGTGGGCTGCAGCAGCTGAGGATTGAGGATTAAGATTCCTTTATTGTCATTGCTCAGAGCATAACAAAGCAATCAGTAATCCCTACAGTGTATTTGTAAGATAAAACAAATAAAAGCTGGATATAAAAATATGTAGCATCTTTGGTTTTGGTTTATTGCTTATGAGTGAACTTGTACCGGTAGTCAAATGAAGTCATGGCTCTGTTATTATTATGTACTGGTTTCTAGTATCACAGTATCTCTGTATTGATCATGTACTGTCAGTGTTGGGTGGCAGTGTATCAATGCTGGACATCAGAATCGGTGCCGGATGGTGGTGCCAGTGCTGCATGGCGGGGTCAGTGCTGGGCGGCAATATCAGATGGCAGTGTGTCAGTGTTGGGAGGCAGTCTCAGTGCTGGATGGAAGTGTATCAGTGCTGGATGTTAGTGTTGGTGCTGGGTGGTAGTGTCAGGACAGTGCTGGATACCAGTGTGTTGGTGCTGGGTGGCAGTGTCGGTGCTGGGTGGACGTGTCAGTGTTGGGTGTTAGTGTCGGTGCTGGGTGGCCGTGTTGGTGCTGGGTGGACGTGTCAGTGTTGGGTGTTAGTGTCGGTGCTGGGTGGCCGTGTCGGTGCTGGTGGACGTGTCAGTGTTGGGTGTTAGTGTCGGTGCTGGGTGGCCGTGTCGGTGCTGGTGGACGTGTCAGTGTTGGGTGTTAGTGTCGGTGCTGGGTGGCCGTGTCAGTGTTGGGTGGCAGTGGCAGCGTTGGGTCACAGTGTCAGGTCAGTGCTGGATGGCAATATCAGTCCTGGATACCAGTGTGTCAGTGTTGGGTGGCATTGTTGGTGCTGGGTGGCAGTGTCAGTGCTGGAGACCAGTGTGTCAGTGTTGGGTTGCAGTGTCAGTGCTGGAGACCAGTGTGTCAGTGTTGGGTGGCAGGGTTGGTGTTGGGTGGCAGTGTCGGTGTTGGGTGGCAGTGTCAGTGTTGGGTGGCAGTGTCGGTGTTGGGTGGCAGTGTCGGTGTTGGGTGGCAGGGTTGGTGTTGGGTGGCAGTGTTGGTGCTGGGTGGCAGTGTCAGTGTTGGGTGGCAGGGTTGGTGTTGGGTGGCAGTGTTGGTGCTGGGTGGCAGTGTCAGTGTTGGGTGGCAGGGTTGGTGTTGGGTGGCAGTGTTGGTGCTGGGTGGCAGTGTCGGTGTTGGGTGGCAGTGTTGGTGCTGGGTGGCAGTGTCAGTGTTGGGTGGCAGGGTTGGTGTTGGGTGGCAGTGTCGGTGTTGGGTGGCAGGGTTGGTGTTGGGTCACAGTGTCAGGTCAGTGCTGGATGGCAATATCAGTCCTGGATACCAGTGTGTCAGTGTTGGGTGGCATTGTTGGTGCTGGGTGGCAGTGTCAGTGCTGGAGACCAGTGTGTCAGTGTTGGGTTGCAGTGTCAGTGCTGGAGACCAGTGTGTCAGTGTTGGGTGGCAGTGTTGGTGTTGGGTGGCAGTGTCGGTGTTGGGTGGCAGTGTCGGTGTTGGGTGGCAGGGTTGGTGTTGGGTGGCAGTGTTGGTGCTGGGTGGCAGTGTCAGTGTTGGGTGGCAGTGTCAGTGTTGGGTGGCAGTGTCGGTGTTGGGTGGCAGGGTTGGTGTTGGGTGGCAGTGTTGGTGCTGGGTGGCAGTGTCAGTGTTGGGTAGTGTTCAGTTCTCTTACTGCACCAGGATAGAAACTGTTCTTAGGTCTATGATTCTGTGATGTACTGGATCAGTAGAGTAGTGGTTGTCCAGGACGTCCAGGGTGGGATGGATCCCTCTTTGGCTGTGGCTGTTCTGCTGTGACAGCGGTACCTGAATATATCCACCAGACAGGGCAGTGAGCAGCTGATGATCTTCTGGGCTGTACTCATGACTCTCTGAAGGGCTTTATTATTTGTAAGCAGTTTTGGAAGTCCTTCTTACTGTGTTTACAGTAGAGCTGGAGCTCCTGATGGAGGTGATGGTGTTTGTACTGGAATCTTTAACGTGTCCTGCTGCTCTAGACATCCAACCAGCACCATCACAGCTATACCCAGTAATAAAAGCTACTGAATAAAAGTAGCTGTATCACTGCAGATACTCTGTTAACCAGTAACTAGTTTGTGTGTAAAGAGTTTGTGTAATTATTGGTTAAAAACTAAAGTTTTATTTTGTTAATTAAAATGTTTAGTATGTTCTACTATTTTGAAAGAATAACTGATACACTAATATTTTTAAGTTGAACAAATTTAAAACATCAGGTTTTAGCTTGGACCACGCTCCTGTAGCACTGTGCCAGATTCTCATTGGTCAGTTCAGTCTAGACTAGTTTGAGTTGTTTAGTGGAGCTTGTAAAGGTTTGAAGTCTTTTTCTATTTTCACTGTGAGGTTTGGTGTTTTCTGTGTTTAACTTCTTTTCCTCGGACAGAAACTCTGTAGTGCTGGGATTTCTCTACAGTGGACATTTTCTCCATTGTTTTCTTTTCTTGAAGAACTACAGAGGACTACATTTAACCAAGCCGCCATCTTCCCTCTCTTTCTCTCTTTCTGGAACTTGGTAAGTAGTTTTCCGTGTTCAAGTGGTGTTAAACTGTTGTTCTGCAGTTGATGCTGATCTAAAGTTAGAAAATGTAATTGACTGTGTTTTTATCATTTCAATGTTTAAACTGTATTTAAGAATTATTGTAAGATAAACAGTTTTCTAACTAGACCAATCAAAACCAGCCATCACTACTGAACCCTTCAAGAGTCAGAATCATCCCAGTGATGATCCCAGTGATGATCCCAGTGATGATCCCAGTGATGTAATTTTAAATAAAATCAAACTAAATGTAACTGCTGTCTGTGTTCTTTTGATGCAGAAGAACATCAGCCTTTTATGGAGACTGTTTTAAGTTTTTCACAACTTAATTTTGATTACAGGAAACTCAATGTTGAGTTGAATTAAATGATCAGTAGGGTTGATTTTACAAAATATTTTAAGTACAAACAATTTAGATTTAATTGTATTCAACTCAAATGATTACTTCCAGTCTTTTTAACATTTAAGTTGATTTTACTCAAACCATTAGATTTTCTCTAGTTTTCATTACTTATAATAACTAACTAATATTTTAAGGTAATCACTTTCCTCAAACTCTTTTAAGTACAATCAACTGATCCAGGTTTAGAGTGTAGAGAAAAACAGACAACACGGCATCTGTGTATGAATATCTGATAATTACACCACATTATGACACATTCTGTCTGATGTAAACATATAAAAACAATTATTTAAAATGAAAAAGTCACATATATGCCACATAATCAAGGCAGTATGTTAAAACATATCAGTTAATATGCTCAGAAAATGAGTTTTAACTGACTGTTCTGACTTTGCTGGCTCTGTTTGTGCTGCGTGACCTTATCTGAGTTCCCTGAATAACATCTCCACATTCCCGTAGATCACCTTGTTCGAGTGCAGCTTTTAAGCTCTGAAAGCCTTCAGGATCCTCAGCCCACAACACTAAATCAATATACTGTGGTGACTGCCATGAGGTGTACAGCCTCTCAGGAGCTGGCATGCCTTACTACAGAGCTCAGGGGAGCCACGCCCCCTCCTGAAACGGGGACTGTTTATTACTCTCACGGTGCTATGTAGTGGTCCTGTGGGGGTCCTGATCATTAAAGAACAGAGTAATAAAGTATACAGAGAATCAGATGAACTACAGTCTGTAAGTGGAGGTCCTGTATGGTCAGTGGAGCTGATACAGTGGACAGTGTGTGTAGGTCCTGTATGGTCAGTGGAGCTGATACAGTGGACAGTGAGTGGAGGTCCTGTATGGTCAGTGGAGCTGATACAGTGGACAGTGAGTGGAGGTCCTGTATGGTCAGTGGAGCTGATACAGTGGACAGTGAGTGGAGGTCCTTTATGGTCAGTGGAGCTGATACAGTGGACAGTGAGTGGAGGTCCTTTATGGTCAGTGGAGCTGATACAGTGGACAGTGGTTTTGTCTGAGCCTCCTGATCTGATAGTTTGAAAGTGTGTATCTGATCAATAAGTGTGTGTTCACCAGTAAGAACAGCAGATCTGATTAGAACAGATGTAAATAATCAGACATACAATACAAAGTAACATGAATATTTTATTGTGAGAGAAGTAGATCAGATCTTGATCCAGTTTGAAGAACAAAGTTAGGTTCCAGATTTCTCCTGGACGCCCCAGACATTGTATGAATGTGTTCAGTTCCTTCAGCAGCAAATCTTGATTTATCTTAATGAAGTACTGAGCAGTCAAAGCAGGTATTAGATGAGAACTGATAATAATACTGGGTTGTTTAGGAGAAGCTTGGAAAGGGTTAAATAAACACACTGACGTATGAAAAACACTACTTACTCTATTAATACTGATTAATATTTAATAATAAAGTGTAAAAGCATTACTTACTCTATTAATACTGATTAATATTTAATAATAAAGTGTAAAAGTACTACTTACTCTATTAATACTGATTAATATTTAATAATAAAGTGTAAAAGTACTACTTACTCTATTAATACTGATTAATATTTAATAATAAAGTGTAAAAGCTCTACTTACTCTATTAATACTGATTAATATTTAATAATAAAGTGGAAAAGCACTACTTACTCTATTAATACTGATTAATATTTAATAATAAAGTGGAAAAGCTCTACTTACTCTATTAATACTGATTAATATTTAATAATAAAGTGTAAAAACTCTACTTACTCTATTAATACTGATTAATATTTAATAATAAAGTGTAAAAGCTCTACTTACTCTATTAATACTGTTTAATATTTAATAATAAAGTGTAAAAGCTCTACTTACTCTATTAATACTGATTAATATTTAATAATAACGTGTTTACTGAGTAAATAAAAACTTCCTCTCTGTAAATAATAGATGTATATTGCTCAGTGTGGTGCTGTGTAGTTTAGTACAACATAGAAAACGTATTTAATGTTGACATGTTTTCAGTTTGCAGGTCAAACGGTCCTCCTGGTTACGTCCAGCTCAGGGTTTCTTCTGTGGTGATGATGTTTCTGTTGGTAGAATGTGATCAACAGGCTGGAATCACTGATTTGGGGTCTATTCAAATAATAACAGCTTGAAATTTCAGCTTCTTCTTCAGTTTTGATTGTATTTTCACTGTGTATGTCTCTTCAGTGGAGCAGATGTTCACTCCTCAAGTTCTTACCAAACTTATGTTAGCCTATCTCCTTTATGTTGTTGCTGTTTACAGTGGTGGTGATGGTGTTTACAGTGGTGGTGATGGTGTTTACAGTGGTGGTGATCATGTTTACAGTGGTGGTGATGATGTTTACAGTGGTGGTGATGGTGTTTACAGTGGTGGTGATGGTGTTTACAGTGGTGGTGATGGTAACCAGGGGTCTATTAAACCCACCAGTGAAGCTACACGTGTCTTCTGAGTTTATCTGGATGTTGATGGTAAAATGTGGAAGATCTGAAAATACTAGGTTTTCTTTGGGGGGGGGGGGGGGGGGGGGGGCTATTTAACCTCACAGCGTGAGATCTTCTCTAAGCGATCATAAACAGCGTCTCAGAATCAGACAGTGTAGGGAGCTTTCGGTGAGGGAGCTTTTAGAGGTGGACGTCTGGTTCCATTCACCACCACTGAGAACTGTTCTGGTCTTCCTCTTTACTGTGAATTAAAGCTACGGGAATTAGTTAACAGTACAATGTCTCTCATTTAGTCTCACAGTCTGAAAGAACCTGTGACGTTCCCACTGAACTGGTCAGCGTTCCGTCCACACGGGAATAACGGAGAGAAATAAGGTACTAAGTGCTGCGGATGAAGATCAGATACTCGTGTTCTTCCTGAGACGGTGAGTAAAAGCTGCTCACTGAAAGAGAAGAGTTCAACTTTAGATTAAAGGAAGGAGTTTTGTCATTTTCAATTCCCCGGCACGCCGCGCTCCATTCCGGATCAATCGCCACTGATTTCTCTTAAAACTCTCATTAAGGAATTAATTGGAGCTGCTGGACTTTAGAGATGAGATGGGATGAGCGCCGTCCTGCCCAATCGATTTTCTTCACTCGTAGCAGATCGGCCCCCGGGACCCTCGCTCGCTCAATACGGAGGCGTGTTCGAAGATGAATGGCATGGAAAGACGGCAGAGGGAGGTATTACTGCCTGACAGTCCCGGCACACGCGGCATAGAGCCTTCATTCCTTCATCCCTTCATTCCTTTATCACCACCAACACTGTTCCTTCATCCCTTCATTCATTCCTTTATCATCACCAACACTGTTCCTTCATCCCTTCATTCATTCCTTTATCATCACCAACACTGTTCCTTCATCCCTTCATTCATTCCTTTATCATCACCAACACTGTTCCTTCATCCCTTCATTACTTTATCATTACCAACACTGTTCCTTCATCCCTTCATTCATTCCTTTATCATCACCAACACTGTTCCTTCATCCCTTCATTACTTTATCATTACCAACACTGTTCCTTCATCCCTTCATTCCTTTATCATCACCAACACTGTTCCTTCATCCCTTCATTCATTCCTTTATCATCACCAACACTGTTCCTTCATCCCTTCATTCCTTTATCATCACCAACACTGTTCCTTCATCCCTTCATTCCTTTATCATCACCAACACTGTTCCTTCATCCCTTCATTCATTCCTTTATCATCACCAACACTGTTCCTTCATCCCTTCATTCATTCCTTTATCATCACCAACACTGTTCCTTCATCCCTTCATTCATTCCTTTATCATCACCAACACTGTTCCTTCATCCCTTCATTACTTTATCATCACCAACACTGTTCCTTTATCCCTTCATTCCTTTATCATCACCAACACTGTTCCTTCATCCCTTCATTCATTCCTTTATCATCACCAACACTGTTCCTTCATCCCTTCATTCATTCCTTTATCATCACCAACACTGTTCCTTCATCCCTTCATTCCTTTATCACCACCAACACTGTTCCTTCATCCCTTCATTCATTCCTTTATCATCACCAACACTGTTCCTTCATCCCTTCATTCATTCCTTTATCATCACCAACACTGTTCCTTCATCCCTTCATTCCTTTATCATCACCAACACTGTTCCTTCATCCCTTCATTCCTTTATCATCACCAACACTGTTCCTTCATCCCTTCATTCCTTTATCACCACCAACACTGTTCCTTCATCCCTTCATTCCTGTATCATCACCAACACTGTTCCTTCATCCCTTCATTCCTTTATCATTACCAACACTGTTCCTTCATCCCTTCATTCCTTTATCACCACCAACACTGTTCCTTCATCCCTTCATTCATTCCTTTATCATCACCAACACTGTTCCTTCATCCCTTCATTACTTTATCATCACCAACACTGTTCCTTTATCCCTTCATTCCTTTATCATCACCAACACTGTTCCTTCATCCCTTCATTCCTTTATCATCAACAACACTGTTCCTTCATCCGTTCATTCCTTTATCATCACCAACACTGTTCCTTCATCCCTTCATTCATTCCTTTATCATCACCAACACTGTTCCTTCATCCCTTCATTCATTCCTTTATCATCACCAACACTGTTCCTTCATCCCTTCATTCCTTTATCATCACCAACACTGTTCCTTCATCTCTTCATTCCTTTATCACCACCAACACTGTTCCTTCATCCCTTCATTCCTTTATCATCACCAACACTGTTCCTTCATCCCTTCATTCCTTTATCATCACCAACACTGTTCCTTCATCCCTTCATTCCTTTATCATCACCAACACTGTTCCTTCATCCCTTCATTCCTTTATCACCACCAACACTGTTCCTTCATCCCATCATTCCTTTATCATCACCAACACTGTTCCTTCATCCCTTCATTCCTTTATCATCACCAACACTGTTCCTTCATCCCTTCATTTGTATTTCTTCTTCTGTACATGTCTTTGGTCTCATTTATAATAAGTTTTTATTTACTCAGTAAACACTTTATTATTAAATATTAATCAGTATTAATAGAGTAAGTAGAGCTTTTACACTTTATTATTAAATATTAATCAGTATTAATAGAGTAAGTAGAGCTTTTACACTTTATTATTAAATATTAAACAGTATTAATAGAGTAAGTAGAGCTTTTACACTTTATTATTAAATATTAATCAGTATTAATAGAGTAAGTAGAGCTTTTACACTTTATTATGAAATATTAATTAGTATTAATAGAGTAAGTAGTGCTTTTACACTTCATTATTAAATATTAAACAGTATTAATAGAGTAAGTAGTGCTTTTACACTTTATTATTAAATATTAATCAGTATTAATAGAGTAAGTAGAGCTTTTACACTTTATTATTAAATATTAATCAGTATTAATAGAGTAAGTAGTGCTTTTACATTTTATTATTAAATATTAATTAGTATTAATAGAGTAAGTAGAGCTTTTACACTTAATTATTAAATATTAATCAGTATTAATAGAGTAAGTAGTGCTTTTACACTTTATTATTAAATATTAATCAGTA
Source organism: Megaleporinus macrocephalus (assembly GCA_021613375.1). Lineage (NCBI taxonomy): Eukaryota > Metazoa > Chordata > Actinopteri > Characiformes > Anostomidae > Megaleporinus > Megaleporinus macrocephalus. The sequence goes on along the minus strand of CM038707.1, from coordinate 50,669,939 downwards.
TTAATAGAGTAAGTAGAGTTTTTACACTTTATTATTAAATATTAATCAGTATTAATAGAGTAAGTAGAACTTTTACACTTTATTATTAAATATTAATCAGTATTAATAGAGTAAGTAGTGATTTTCCATACGTCAGTGTGTTTATTTAACTCTTTCCAAGCTTCTCCTAAACAACCCAGTATTATTATCAGTTCTCATCTAATACCTGCTTTGACTGCTCAGTACTTCATTAAGATAAATCAAGATTTGCTGCTGAAGGAACTGAACACATTCATACAATGTCTGGGGCATCCAGGAGTCCAATATATATACTATTAGTCCTGAAAGGAAGATGGAATGTAATTAATTTTCTATGTATATATTGTACCGGTGCTGAAACCACAGCGCCTGTGTTACACACACACACACACACACACACACAGACTAGCGGTGGAGCTCATTGATTGAGACAGACTGAGGCCGGCTGACAGAACAGAGCTCAAATAGAAACTGATACAGCCACTGCAGATGAATTGCAGTTCTGAGACAGTTTAACAGGGGATTGATTGTCAGAGCGGTGTTTATATTCCTGCCCGTCGCACTAAATTCCCCACTGTAGTACAATATCGACGTGTTTACTTTAACACCCAGAGACGGAGGAACCCGAGTGCTTCTGAGGACGGCTTACAACCTTAAACACCTGCAGAACAAGACCCACGTACAGCAGCACTCGGTTCTGTTTAGACCAGCACGGAGAGCTTCTACACCAGACAGCAATACTTAGAACATCGTAAAACACTGTAAACATCACCACCACCACTGTAAACATCATCACCACCACTGTAAACACCATCACCACCACTGTCAACACCATTACCACCACTGTAAACACCATCACCACCACTGTAAACACCACCACCACCACTGTAAACACCACCACCACCACTGTAAGCACCATCACCACCACTGTAAACATCATCACCACCACTGTAAACACCACCACCACCACTGTAAACACCATCACCACCACTGTAAACATCATCACCACCACTGTAAACACCATCACCACCACTGTCAACACCATTACCACCACTGTAAACACCACCACCACCACTGTAAACACCACCACCACCACTGTAAACACCATCACCACCACTGTAAACACCATCACCACCACTGTCAACACCATTACCACCACTGTAAACACCACCACCACCACTGTAAACACCACCACCACCACTGTAAACACCATCACCACCACTGTAAACATCATCACCACCACTGTAAACACCACCACCACCACTGTAAACACCATCACCACCACTGTAAACATCATCACCACCACTGTAAACACCATCACCACCACTGTCAACACCATTACCACCACTGTAAACACCATCACCACCACTGTAAACACCACCACCACCACTGTAAACACCACCACCACCACTGTAAACATCATCACCACCACTGTAAACACCACCACCACCACCACCACTGTAAACACCATCACCACCACTGTAAACACCATCACCAGCACTGTCAACACCATCACCAGCACTGTCAACACCATTACCTCCACTGTAAACACCATCGCCACCACTGTAAACATCATCACCACCGCTGTAAACACCACCACCACCACTGTAAACACCATCTTCACCACTGTAAACACCACCACCCCCACTGTAAACACCACCACCCCCACTGTAAACGCCATCACCACCAATGTAAACACCATCATCACCACTGTAAACACCATCACCACCACTGTAAACACCATCACCACCACCACTGTAAACATCACCACCACCACTGTAAACATCATCACCACCACTGTAAACACCATCACCACCACTGTAAACAACATCACCACCACGGTAAACACCACCACCACCACTGTAAACACCATCATCACCGCTGTAAACACCACCACCACCACCACTGTAAACATCACCACCACCACTACTGTAAACAACATCACCTCCACCACTGTAATCACTATCACCACCACTGTAAACATCATCATCATCACCACTGTAAACACCATCACCGCCACTGTAAACACCACCACCACCACCACTGTAAACAACATCACCACCACCACTGGAATCACCATCACCACCACTGTAAACACCATCACCACCACTCTAAACATCATCACCACCACTGTAAACACCATCCCCACCACTGTAAACACCTTCACCACTGTAAACATCATCACCACCACTGTAAACACCATCACCACTACTTTAAACACCATCACCACCACTGTAAACATCATCACCACCACTGTAAACATCATCACCACCACTGTAAACACCATCACCACCACTGTAAACATCATCACCACTACTTTAAACACCATCACCACCACTATATACACCATCACCACCACTGTAAATATCATCACCACCACTGTAAACATCATCACCACCACTGTAAACACCATCACCACTACTGTAAACACCATCACCACCACTGTAAATATCATCACCACCACTGTAAATATCATCACCACCACTGTAAACACCATCATAACCACTGTAAACACCATCACCACCACTGTAAACATCATCACCACCACTGTAAACACCATCACCACCACTGTAAACATCACCACCACTGTAAACACCATCATGTGAAAATAAATGGGTGAAATTCTCTTTCAGTAAATATAATATGAGATGAAGGTGCAGAATGTTCAGCTGGCGCTCGGTGAGGTGGAACTTTGGTTTTTGAGATTGTTGTAAAGATGTTGATATGTGGTTGTGCTGGATCCCAGGTGGTTGCTAATGTAGCTTTGTTTCTTTGAACGCTATGCGTACCATTCCAGATCAAAGTAAACATTATGGAATTCTGTCTAAACGTTTAATTTGGAACGCGACACCGGCCTCTCCAGCCAACCCGGGAGCCCCGGAAAACCAAGCCGTGTGTGTGTAATTCTGCTATTAGGTTTAAATAGCACCGTGAGACGTCAGTACGAGCTCTGCAGTGCTCTGGCTGCTGGCCTGCGTTATCACTGCTGACTGAGAAGCATCCTGCTTTCTCCTGACCACCCCACCCCGAAATCCCCCCACCACCACCTCTCACTGCTCCCCCCTCCCCCCCCCACCTCACTCCTCACAGTAAACCCAAAGCAGGGCTGTGAATGTGAGAGTGCTGCTGTCAGTTCTGAGCTCCGCAGGATCCTGTACTTTTTTACTAAAACCACTTCAGAAGCTTTTCAGAGGCGGAACCTGACGACGCGCTGATACGGAGATCTATTTCTGATGTTCTTTCATGACTAAAAATAAAAGCAGAAATTTATTTGGAGCCTTAAAAAAACAGGAAGCTGACTGATGTGACATTTTGTTGAATGCCACTTTGGCATCTTGATTGATAACACAGTCGCTATTGTTCGTGTCCACAGCTGTGCCGAGCAGCTCTCAGTTTTTTGGGGGGGTTTGTTTGATGACAAGTGTTCATACGCACATCAATCACCTTCTCTCCGGTAATGAAATGTTTGATACCGTACGTTCTAAAACTCTGTAGGTGAAAGCAATTCGTTTGATGTTAATCAGTTTAAGGTCTAGTATGACGCGATTAGTGCTGGGATGAAAAATGGCCCGTATCGGCGCGAGGACGTGATTATGGATGGAGTGGAAAGACGAACGCGAACGCCGAGAGCTGTGTGACTAATTAAAGCAGGCAGTTCATGCAGGAGACCACGCAGCGTTCTCGCAAGGCTCAGTGCGTTCCAGCCAATTAGACCCAACGCCGCCGCGGAGGTGATAGTCAGGAGTGACAGCGATGGCCTTTATTCCGTGATGCACTTTCTCAGATGGGTTTTCAGCCACTGTTTATAATAGATTTGCAATCTAATGGAATTGTCTTTCCTCCTGGGTGGCGTGGTATATCCAGTCCAGATGTTCAACAAACAAGTTCAGGTGCCAGAAGAAACCTCCCCATATAACGTCTGTTATTAAACTACTGCAAGAGCTATGTTGCTGGTTCCATCAGGACCCTCAGTTCCAGTGAAGGTGATGTTAATGCTTCAGTAAAGTTTGGTGGAGGGGGGATAATGGCCTGGAAGGAAGGTTTCAGGGTTTGGGCTCAGACCCACCTTCCACTGAAGGTGATGTTAATGCTTCAGTAAAGTTTGGTGGAGGGGGGATAATAAACTGGGGAGGATTTCAGGGTTTGGGGTTGGACCCACATCGGACCTACCTTTTAGTGAAGGTGCTATTAATGCTACAGTAAAGTTTGGTGGAGGTGGGGTAATTAACTGGGGGGATTTCAGGGTTGGGCTCAGACCCACTTTGGACCTACCTTCCAGTGAAGGTGATGTTAATGCTACAGTAAAGTTTGGTGGAGGGGGGATAATGAACTGGGGAGGATTTCAGGGTTTGGGCTTAGACCCACCTTTGACCCACCTTCCAGTGAAGGTGATGGTAATGCTACAGTAAAGTTTGGTGGAGGGGGGATAATTAACTGGGGGGATTTCAGACCCAGCTTCCAGTAAACATGATGTTAATGCTACAGTAAAGTTTGGTGGAGGGGGCTATAATTAACTGGGGGGATTTCAAGATTTGGGCTCAGACCCACCCTGGACCCACCTTCCAGTGAAGTTGATGTTAATGCTACAGTAAGGTTTGGTGGAGGGGAAAAATTAACTGGGGGGATTTCAGGGTTTGGGCTCAGACCCACCTCGGACCCACCTTCCAGTGAAGGTGATGTTAATGCTACAGTAAAGTTTGGTGGAGGGGGGATAATGAACTGGGCGGGGGGGGGGGGGGGTTCAGGGTTTGGTCTCAGACCCACCTACCAGTGAAGGTGATGTTAATGCTACAGTAAAGTTTGGTGGAGGGGAGATAATTAACTGGGGGGATTTCGGGTTTAGGCTCAGACCCACTTTGGACCCACCCTCCAGTGAAGGTGATGTTAATGCTACAGTAAAGTTTGGTAGAGGGGGAATATAGAGGTGGGGGGAGGGGGGGGGGTCAGGGTTTGGACTCGGACCCACCTTCCAGTGAAAGTGATGTTAATGCTACAGTAAATTATGGTGGAGGGGGATTTAAAGGTTTGGGCTCAGACCCACTTTGGACCCAACTTTCAGTGAAGGTGATGTTAATGCTACAGTAGAGTTTATTGGAGGGGAGATATTGGTCTGGGGGGAGGTTTCAGGGTTTAGGTTTGGACCCTTAGCTCCAGTGAAGATGTTAATGCCACAGTAAAGTTTGGTAGAGGGGGGATAATGGACTGGGGAGGATTTCAGGGTTTGTGCTCAGACCCACTTTGGACCCACGTTCCATTGAAGGTGATGTTAATGCTACAGTAAAGGTGGAGGGGGGGTAATGAACTGGGGGGGGATTTAAGGGTTTGGGCTCAGACCCACCTTGGACCCACGTTCCAGTGAAGGTGATGTTAATGCTACAGTAAAGTTTGGTAGAGGGGGGATAATGGACTGGGGAGGATTTCAGGGTTTGGTCTCGGACCCACCTCCGAGCCACCTTCCAGTAAAGGTAATGTTAATGCTACAGCAGTCAAAGACATTTTACACAGTTTTTTACTTTCAGTTTGGGTAACTTTATATTATTAATGCTGATGGTTCAGGAATGGGACGTTGGATGAGCTCCGTGTTAATAAGAGTTAATGTTCCTAAATGTGTATGTGGATCTGTGTGATGTAGCCAGACCTGCAGTAAGGTTCTAGCCCGTATTCACGAGCGGACCTTCTTCTCTGCGAGTCCAGCAGGCTCAGAGACGAGGGAGCGAAGCAACAGTTATTCATTAGTTTTAATAAAGCTGCTGATGTCCACTCAGGTAGGCACACTGTGTATTAACCTCCAGCTGTAAGGTTGGAGGCAGTGAGGCGGCTGTCTGAGAGAAGATGAGGGGAAGTGACAGCGCCACGTCTCCTCTTTCAGCCTGACGTCCACGTGTCAGACCTGGACGTCCTCTATCATGTCGCTCAATCATCGGCGGCGAGATTGCCTCAGCTGAAAGCTTCCTGTCTGTTCCTTTGTGATTTGGTGGAAGTGGAAGCTCCAGAGGAGAAACTCTTTATTCCCTCCCAGCGTCGGCTCCGGCCAGAGACCAAGGCCATCCGCTGGTTTGGTCATGAATGGACTTCATGTACCTTCTCATTTCAGTTTTGGTTTTTATTCTGATATATATTCAGATATTTTAATGTATTAAAGTGACATTTCACCCCTTTATCAGAAGTAAACAGGGGTCTTCTGGGGTCTTCGTGAAATATCTGATGTGCTTTGGTGAAAATAACGCAGCTCCTTCTCCTCCCGTATAAACAGTACCGATCATGATAATGAGTCACCACTGACCCCGCCCCCTTTTCCACAGTGGGCGTGTCCTAACACCAAAACACAGTCTCTCATTTTACTGTCACCTGATTTACCTGTAAGTTCATCTCACAGACCTTCAACTAACAGAGATAACCTTACTGTAGATCCTGCAGCACCAATAACACAGAACACTACTATCTAGAACATTACATCTCTGTTAATGTATTACCTCAGCTGTTAGTGTTAGCTAGTGCTAAACTCCAATAACAGTTTAGAACATTACATATCTGTTTATATATTACCTCAACTGTTAATGTTAGTACTAAACACCAATAACTATCTAGAACATTATATCTCTGTTAATATATTACCTCAGCTGTTAGCATTAGTGCTAAACACCAAGAACTATCCAGAACATGACATCTCTGTTAATATATTACCTCAGCTGTTAGCATTAGTGCTAAACACCCAGAACTATCCAGAACATGACATCTCTGTTAATATATTACCTCAGCTGTTAATGTTAGTACTAAACACCAATAACTATCCAGAACGTAACATCTCTGTTAATAGATGACCTCAGCTGTTAGCATTAGTACTAAACACCAATAACTATCTAGAACATTACATCTCTGTTCATATATTACCTCAGCTGTTAGCATTAGTACTAAACACCAATAACTATCTAGAACATTACATCTCTGTTCATATATTACCTCAGCTGTTAATGTTAGTACAAAACACTAAGAACTATCTAGAACATTACATCTGTTATATATTACCTTAGCTGTTAATGTTAGTACTAAACACCAAGAACTACCTAGAACATTACATCCCTGTTAATATATTACCTCAGCTGTTAATGTTACTAAACACCAAGAACTACCTAGAACATTACCTTTCTGTTAATATATTACCTCAGCTGTTAATGTTACTAAACACCAATAACTATCTAGAACATTACCTTTCTGTTAATATATTACCTCAGCTGTTAATGTTACTAAACACCAATAACTATCTAGAACATTACTTTTCTGGTAATATATTACCTCAGCTGTTATTGTTAGTACTTAACACTAAGAACTTTCCAGAACGTTACATCTCTGTTAATATTACTTACTGTTAGTGTTATTGCTAAACACCAAGAACTATCTAGAACACAGGTAGCCTTTGGCGCCTTCAAAGTTGAGTAGACTGAGGCACCAGCATAATCACTACACAGTTTAAGGTGGACAATTCCAACAAGAACAAGACTTAGGTTAATGTTAGACATTGAATGGTCACGGACATGTTCAGGTTTTATATTAACACTAACTTTACATAAAAATAAATAAACAAACAACAGAGCACGGAACCCTTCTGGTGGTTCTGAAGCTGTAGGCGGAGCTACCCAGACAGAGGCCAGTGTTTGGGGGGAGGGGTTATTGTAATAAGTCCTCCTGTTTATATAACAAAGGCAGTAAATTCTAAACTTTACTAAAATGTGAAAAATGTGAAACTACACAGAAACACTTCCAAAAGAGCAATAATCCCTAAAATACTGGCTGAGTCAAAAGTATTTGCACACTCTTTTATTTCGGAAAGGAAAGGGAGAATGAGATATCTGAATACCCCAGCAAGTAGTGGGTGAGGGGGCTATCTTTTAGACTATGTCCCGAACATATCTGCCATCTTTTAAGCCACCATATTGGATCAAGGGAGAGTTTGTCCAATGGGAAGGTGGTCGTGTAGCAGATCAGAGAAGATCAGAACTGTCTCAGAAATTGATTGATGTAATCAGATTTGTAATATCTCTTGTGCTTCAAACGTTATCAACACAGAAAGTTCAGAGTACTGAACTGCACCTTCAGATCTGTGTTCAGAACCAGAGACAGCTCACTGAACATGTTGTCTTTGATCTGCTACAGGACCACCTTCCCATTGGAAAAACTAGCCTTTGATGCCATGTTCAGGACATAGCCTAAAAGATAGACCCCTCACCCGTTACCAGCTGGAGTATCCAGATATGTCATATTCCCTTTCCTTTCTGAAATACAAGGGCGTCCTGAGACTTTTGACTCACGCTGTAGTGTTTGAGTGTATTTAAGGACAATGTAGAAAATTTCAGATCGTAGGTTGTTTGAACACAGAGCCCAAAAACCTGTTTGAAAGTTTTATGTTCAGTAAACGTCAAAGAAATCATCAAAGTGAAAGTTCCCGTATCTGCTGCTGCATTATTCCGTTTCTCAGGATGAGCTCTGAGCTGCGAGCGGCGCTGAGCTGGTTCTGTTCCTGTAAATCTCCCTCTGCGCTGAACGGTTTGTCACATCCGGGCTGGATATAAACAAGCTGCTGAGTGTTTTACTGTTATGGCCTTAAAAGCCATGATCCCAGCAGCTGCAGATGAATTAATAATAATAAGACGTTCCAGATTTCACTAAGGCTGCAGTCCGCAAGTCTTATTCCCCGTTTTCGCTGACATTAAATTTTTCTACCTCGCCAGTTC
>CM038707.1:50651192-50656192 GCA_021613375.1 Megaleporinus macrocephalus | reverse complement strand
CAGTACTCAGTTTAATAATCACTACTGACTACTGATAAACTCATTTACACCATCAAACATCCTCATTATTCTTTTAATGATCATTCAGTTCAGTACGTTTTAATTTACAAATCATAGTTGATCAGTGTAATGGTCATAGTTGAACATCGTAATGGTTAGAGTTGATGTCTGTAATAGTCAGAGTTGATCACTGTAATGGTCAGAGTTGATCACTGTAATGGTCAGAGTTGATCACTGTAATGGTCAGAGTTGATCACTGTAATAGTCAGAGTTGATGACTGTAATGGTCAGAGTTGATCCCTGTAATGGTCAGAGTTGATGACTGTAATGGTCAGAGTTGATCACTGTAATGGTCAGAGTTGATCACTGTAATGGTCAGAGTTGATGACTGTAATGGTCAGAGTTGATGACTGTAATGGTCAGAGTTGATCACTGTAATGGTCAGAGTTGATGACTGTAATGGTCAGAGTTGATCACTGTAATGGTCAGAGTTGATCACTGTAATGGTCAGAGTTGATGACTGTAATGGTCAGAGTTGATCGCTGTAATGGTCAGAGTTGATCGCTGTAATGGTCAGAGTTGATCGCTGTAATAGTCAGAGTTGATGACTGTAATGGTCAGAGTTGATCACTGTAATAGTCAGAGTTGATGACTGTAATGGTCAGAGTTGATCGCTGTAATGGTCAGAGTTGATGACTGTAATGGTCAGAGTTGATGAATGTAATGGTCAGAGTTGATCACTGTAATAGTCAGAGTTGATGACTGTAATGGTCAGAGTTGATCACTGTAATGGTCAGAGTTGATGACTGTAATGGTCAGAGTTGATCACTGTAATGGTCAGAGTTGATGACTGTAATAGTCAGAGTTGATGACTGTAATGGTCAGAGTTGATCACTGTAATGGTCAGAGTTGATCACTGTAATAGTCAGAGTTGATCGCTGTAATACTCAGAGTTGATGACTGTAATGGTCAGAGTTGATCACTGTAATGGTCAGAGTTGATCACTGTAATGGTCAGAGTTGATCGCTGTAATAGTCAGAGTTGATGACTGTAATGGTCAGAGTTGATCACTGTAATAGTCAGAGTTGATCGCTGTAATAGTCAGAGTTGATCGCTGTAATAGTCAGAGTTGATCACTGTAATGGTCAGAGTTGATCACTGTAATGGTCAGAGTTGATCACTGTAATAGTCAGAGTTGATCACTGTAATAGTCAGAGTTGATCGCTGTAATAGTCAGAGTTGATGACTGTAATGGTCAGAGTTGATGACTGTAATGGTCAGAGTTGATCACTGTAATGGTCAGAGTTGATGACTGTAATGGTCAGAGTTGATCACTGTAATGGTCAGAGTTGATGACTGTAATGGTCAGAGTTGATGACTGTAATGGTCAGAGTTGATCACTGTAATAGTCAGAGTTGATGACTGTAATGGTCAGAGTTGATCACTGTAATAGTCAGAGTTAATCACTGTAATGGTCAGAGTTGATCACTGTAATAGTCAGAGTTGATGACTGTAATGGTCAGAGTTGATCACTGTAATGGTCAGAGTTGATGACTGTAATGGTCAGAGTTGATGACTGTAATGGTCAGAGTTGATCACTGTAATGATCAGAGTTGATGACTGTAATGGTCAGAATTGATCACTGTAATGGTCAGAGTTGATGACTGTAATGGTCAGAGTTAATCACTGTAATAGTCAGAGTTGATGACTGTAATGGTCAGAGTTGATCACTGTAATGGTCAGAGTTGATGACTGTAATGGTCAGAGTTGATCACTGTAATGGTCAGAGTTGATGACTGTAATGGTCAGAGTTGATCACTGTAATGGTCAGAGTTGATCACTGTAATAGTCAGAGTTGATCACTGTAATAGTCAGAGTTGATCGCTGTAATAGTCAGAGTTGATGACTGTAATGGTCAGAGTTGATGACTGTAATGGTCAGAGTTGATCACTGTAATGGTCAGAGTTGATGACTGTAATGGTCAGAGTTGATCACTGTAATGGTCAGAGTTGATGACTGTAATGGTCAGAGTTGATGACTGTAATGGTCAGAGTTGATCACTGTAATAGTCAGAGTTGATGACTGTAATGGTCAGAGTTGATCACTGTAATAGTCAGAGTTGATGACTGTAATGGTCAGAGTTGATGACTGTAATAGTCAGAGTTGATGACTGTAATGGTCAGAGTTGATGACTGTAATGGTCAGAGTTGATGACTGTAATGGTCAGAGTTGATGACTGTAATAGTCAGAGTTGATGACTGTAATGGTCAGAGTTGATGACTGTAATGGTCAGAGTTGATCACTGTAATAGTCAGAGTTGATGACTGTAATAGTCAGAGTTGATCACTGTAATGGTCAGAGTTGATCACTGTAATGGTCAGAGTTGATCACTGTAATAGTCAGAGTTGATGACTGTAATGGTCAGAGTTGATCACTGTAATAGTCAGAGTTGATCGCTGTAATGGTCAGAGTTGATCACTGTAATAGTCAGAGTTGGTCACTGTAATGGACAGAGTTGATCACTTTAATGGTCAGAGTTGATTACTGTAATGGTCGGTGTTGATCACTGTAATAGTCAGAGTTGATCACTGTAATGGTCAGAGTTGATCACTGTAATGGTCAGAGTTGATCACTGTAATGGTCAGAGTTGATCACTGTAATGGTCAGAGTTTGGTTCCATTGACTCACATTAAAAGTGGAGTATGTTTTTGGTCTCTGCTGTAATTTTTTATTTATTTGTTGGTCATTGAACAGTGACAGTGTGCTGTGATGACTTTGATGCTTTTTATTTGTTACGTACGTTATACATACTAAACATATACATACATAAACATTTCATATTATTTTTGTCCATATATGGTCATAGACCTGATTTCCATATGGGCTCTGCTCTCCACAGCCTGTGCTCTTTAAAGCTGTCCAGTCCAAAAACAACAACAACAACAACAACAACTACTACACAGTCTCTTCTCTCAGTTCTCAGTAGAAACTGTCTCCTGACGCTGCATAGTTTTCTCCTCAGTCTGTGATTAGCCAAACCCCATCCCATGGTATTCCCAAACGTTCCAAGGTTTGGAACCGCAGGCATATGTGTCCGAGCCGAGGAAGAAGTGAAGGAGTCTGATTTCAGCCAATGAAGACCTTTCCTGCGCTCGTTGCTCAGCGGTTCTCTCCTGATTGGATGTAGTTGGCGGGGTGGATGTGAGAGCGGAGAGAATCTGCGGCACTTCATGAATAAATTCCGCTCATCATTCTTCTCCTCTAACGGAGATTAATCCTAACGCCGAGATGCTCGAGATCAAAGAACAGAATAACTGGAACAAAGGGGATTAAATTAGTGTCCTACAATCTCGGACCGCCGGTAAATACGGGCTGGGCTGATTTAACAGGACTTTAATAATTCCCGCTCGTTAATCCGGCTCTGAGCACCGCCTGATCGCTCTGATATCCCGCCGTTGTCTGTTTCCACCTGTGTTTTTGTTTACCTGCCCACAGGTGTTTTCCTGCCATGTGCAGGTTGTTTGCTCCTCCCTGGTTCCGCCCTTCTGCCTCGTGTAGCTCCGCCCAGTCCCTGCGTTCAGGTGTTTCCTGTTCCTGACGCTCTGTATTCATACCCCTTGTGTTTGTCTCTGGAGGTGCGTCAGTGTGACGTCTCCAGTCGTTGGTTCTGTGATGTTTACTTGCTCGTGGTTTTGGTTTGTGTATCTGATGAACAGTTCTGAGCTTACAAACCTCCAAAACGTTACTGATAAAAATAAACCAACTACATCTTCCAGTCGAATGCAGCTCCAGTGATTTTAACATGGATAATAAAACAAGATCACATCAAAGCGCTGACAGATCAACTTCCATATCACGTTTAGTGTTGGTGCCGTTGATCATGCAGAAAGTTCTGAGAGTGTTCAGGTTCTATACAGAACCCAATTCATAACACTTTAAGATCTGTGTGTTTTTTTTAATTGAAGTGTAATTCTAGAAATTTAAGGTGCAGTTATATGAATGTAAGGTGTAATTCTAGAAATTTAAGGTGGAGTTCTAGGAATTTAAGGTGGAGTTATGGGAATTTAAGGGGTAATTCTAGAAATTTAAGGTGGAGTTCTAGGAATTTAAGGTGTAATTCTAGAAATGTATCATGTATTTCTAGAAATTTAAGGTAGAATTCTAGAAATTCACAGTACTCAGACACTTATACTGAAACACAGAAATAACAGCAGAACCTAAGTTTTTAAGGTGGAATTGTAAACATTTAAGGTGGAATTCCAGAAATGTAAGGTGGAATAAGGTGGAAGTGTTTTTAATGTGGAATTGTAGAAATTTAAGGTGGACACCACACACACCACCCAAACTACACACACTGATTACATCACAACTTCACTACAAACAGACACACTAGTATCAGCCTGCGATTTCAAGCCAACTTCAAAGTTCGTTCACAAACTTTCCTTCTCTAGTTATTATTATTTACAATTAGAACAGGGGTCCTTATTCTGGGGGTCCTATAAAGTCAGCACTCATGAACACTTCCTGTAGTGAACCTCCTCCACTCACTGACCACTGTATCAGCTCCACTGACCATACAGGACCTCCACTCACTGTCCACTGTATCAGCTCCACTGACCATACAGGAGCTCCACTTACAGACTGTAGTTCATCTGATTCTCTGTATACTTTGTTACTCTGTTCTTTAATGATCAGGACCCCCACAGGACCACCACAGAGTAGATACTATTAGGGAGGTGGTGCTGGTGTGAGTGGATCAGACACAGCTGTGCTTGCTGCTGGAGTGAGAATAGTCCACCAACCTGAACAGGATGATGTGGGTTTTTATTAAGAAACTCTCCATAAAAGTTTATTAAGATCCTCTAAAATGTTGGGATTTTTATAAATAAATTTAATAATAAATATAAAACTCAGATCTTTTACTTCTGAAAGATCTTTCTTTGCTGGCTGAGACTCTGGTGCGGTTCTGTGATGTGTAGAACTCTGTTACTCTCTCACTG